>JAEIFU010002151.1:0-49650 GCA_018904235.1 Lordiphosa stackelbergi
CGATGAAACCTGATAGTCTAGAAGTCCTGCTTTTTGTTGTTTTAAATTTGAATAGCTTTTAGCATGGGGAAATGCAGGCCTACTAGAATATCATGTCTCATGTGTCGAACTGTATGAAGGCAATCTAACTCTTCCTTTCTTCATGTCCCTCTTTATTTTGAAAGTCTGTGACGTATAGAAGTTTAGCTTTGATTTCAAAACATTTCTGAGTTGTTTCGCACAAAAATTAAAATGAATTATTTCTAAATTTTTCAGCTATTCAGCTTCGAGTCGGAGGCCAAGGAACGTACTGCCGATTATGAGTTACGCCTGCTCAATCTGGACCAAGATCACTTGGGAATACCGGATACAGAATACTCCTGTGTGGTTCATATGCCATCAACTGAATTTGCGCGCATATGTCGTGATATGAGCACGTTCAGTGAAACTGTGATTATAGCCTGCTCTAAGGATGGCATAAAATTTTCAGCAAATGGGAATTGGGTTCGGCCAATATAAAACTTTGCGAGACAAGCAAAGGGGATGTTAGCATAGAGGTAGATGAGCCCATTACCTTATCATTTGCAGGTCGTTATTTGAATACATTTACCAAAGCAACGCCGCTGGCGGACAAGGTGAAAATTGCATTGGCAGCACAGGTTCCACTACTAGTGGAATATTCCATTGAGGACTACGGATATATTCGTTATTATCTGGCCCCTAAGGTAGATGAAGCTGATGCTTAGCTTAAATTAAACATACATATTAAATATTTGCTAATTTGTGCAATAATAATTTTATATCTTTTAATATAAAAATAGCTTAAATTTCTTTTAAGTTTTATGTTTTTAAAACATTTATTTTCTTTTATTTATGTTACTTAAGCTGCCTTTACACTTTTCATGTATCTCTAAATAGATCGTTGTCAAAATTCTCTTTAAAAGAAAGTCTTATCAAATATAATTAGTTCTATTTAATCAAAGAAATCTCAATTTTCTAAATCTTTAGAGATATATGACGAGTGTAAAGACAGCTTTAACAATTTAATATTATTATTTAATCATTTTCCAAATAAAAAGAAAGATTCCAAAATTTTAAGAAATTGTGTTGTTTCTTCTCTTGGAAATAGTTTCGAGTTCCCCGTCATCCCGAAGCAAATTTTCTAGGCGCTCGAAAATTCCAGAATTATATGTTAAGCTATGGTCCCACAGGCAAATAATTTGCCCAAATTTTCATAAAAATTTTTCTAAATAGCCATGATTATAGATTTTGCACAACTTACAACTAAACCTATGGTTCCATACGTAAGCAATTTGATTAAAAATAGCCGAAAAGTCTCCTAAGTTAGCCTATTTAGTCAATTTTTCATAAAAATTTGGGCAGATTATTTGCCTATGGGACCTAGGCTTTAGTCCCTGCCAGTCAAGTTGATGCTGAAAACATACTTCTGCCGCACGACCACATAGTGAATTTCGGGTCTAGCGATATTATATGAAGACTATGCATTTCAGAGCAGCATCAGCACTCTTCAATTATAATTCAATTCAAATTGGCTTTCCCGTTTTTTCCCCAACTTCTCTCTTCCTTTCCATCTCCCACCGCTCTTCACTCTTTCCCCCTGCTCCCTTATTCTAACACATGTAGCAGCTGTCATCTTTTGGCTCTCTGAGACATAAATTGTGTGTGTGTGATCCTTTTCAAGCACACTCTCTCTCGCGCTCTTAGAAAAACTATTTAATCCGTTCAATTTTCTGTGTATACAAGTAGCGACGTCCATCCTCTGTAGCAGCGGCGTCGATACACAGACACTATAAGAGCGTACACTGCTCTCTTTTGCAATAACAAACATGTGCTAACTGAGAGCGCTCTCGCGTGTCTTGAACGCACAATGCAAAGGAAATTGGCATGTGTGTTTTGCCGGACACTGGTTTAGTCCAAAAATTATCTGAGCGCAACAGTTCGCTACTCTTCCTGTGGCTACATCATATGTAAGTATGTACATTTATTGGCTGCTAGCCTTATGAAATTTCAACTTCTTTATTTTGAAATACGGTCAACAAATTTTAGAAGCTATCGATGTGTTTAGAATGTGCCAAATTTCCAAATTTTCTTTCTTAGTGCTCTATGCCAAAACATAGATTTGTACGATAAGCTGTTTTGGCTGTGGGTTGAAAACACAGCCCAACACTATTTTTGTGCAGGTATATTTTCAGATTATGTTAATATAGATTGTACCGAATAAAACTGTATCATCGGTTTTGTTCTATCAGCTCTTGTTTCAAAGATATGGCGGAAAAACGAAAATGTTGCATTTTCACCACTCTAGAAGTTTTATGGAGGCCTATGAGGTATTTGGGACAAAGCACATATCAATGCATATTTAAAAAATCAAAGGCGCTATATTAGTACAATCTATTCCCTCTGGACGCATTTTTAGCATTTTTCCATAATAAATCATCCCGTTTAAGCTAGCGCAGTTATTGGATAATTATTTTCGCCATCTGAGCATTTGGCCAAACATAGGATCTAAATTTTAAGTTTAGGACATGTGAATCAGTTTAGGCTACTTGTTGCAACATAGAACTTGTGGAGAAAAAGGCCATGTTAAATAAACATGAAAGTACTTCGATTTCAACGCAAACCTTGACAAACAAGCAAACTTTGCTTTCGGAATTGCACAACATTTTAAAAAATCGTTCTTTAAACCAGGCGACCATGGCATGCAAATTAAGAAGCTTGCTCCACGAATTAGATCTATTCTGTTATATTTTCGGGGATTAGTATTTCTAGGAAATAGATTCAAAATATCGAAAAATGAGTAGGTGAACTATAGCGCTTACTTTGGATTTTCCATTCGAAATCAAGATAAGCAGTGGGTTGCCTCACATTGGTATGCAAAACTTGCTGAGCATATGAGACAATGGCCTAATAGCAAAAACCACCGTTTTTGGAAATATCAGATGGTAAATCAGCAGAGACGTCCTGTTCTCCGAGCGATCCAATTCCGATTCCAGACTATCACGACTTGAAAATGGAAGATGACAATGAACTGACCCTAGCTTTTTTAGCCATAATAGATCCCCAAAGCCCTCAGATGTTTAACCAAATGGAATTGAATGACCTTATTCGGGATCTGTCAATAGAAGCGGCCGAGCTGCTTGCCTCTAGGCTTAAGAAAAAAAATCTGCTTGAAAATAATTCAAAAATTACTGATTATAGGACAAGAGAAAAAAACTTTCTTCCATATTATACTCCAGAAGACAATTTGGTGTATTGTCAGAATGTAGAAGGGATTTTACGCAAAATGGTGGAACACTATAGATCAACTGAATGGCGATTGTCGATTCCGATTGCGCGTTCTACAACGTTGAAAGAACACTATGTAAACATTAAGCTTTGTGAGAAAGTTCAATACCGTGATCATCAATGGATAATTTGTGTGGACTTAAAAATGGTTCCATTGTATTGGGCCAGCAAAATGGATACACAAATATCCCTGTTTTTTGTGCTTCTGGGATAGTAGGGCAACAAATGAACATTGGGTACGAAAGGACTGGCCATTGAGAGAGTCATTGACAATTGGTGAAAAAATATAGTAAACAAACCCTAGTGAGCAGAAATAAGATTGTCTTACACCCCTTCACATTAAACTTGGATTATTAAAGCAATTTGTAAAGCGTTAAATCGTGATGGGGCGCGCTCCCAATATATTTGCAAAAAGCTCCTCGCTAAGTTTGGAAAATTAAGGCTGGTGTTTTTAATTGACCTCAAATTCGCCAATTTAAAGATAAGTCATTTGCTGAATCCATGACCCTGAATGAACTGAATGCATGGGACTCATTTGTCTTAGTCGTTTCAAACTTCTTAAAGAAACAAGCTGACAATTATGTTCTACCTAGTTTACAGGGATTCTTGGATTCAGAATGGAATCAAAGTGCATCCATTTACATAGCCACCTGGACCACTTCCCGAAAAATTTGGGAGTTTAAGTGAAGATCACGGTGAGCGTTTTTACCATGATATAAATATATAATGAAAATGAGATACCGAGGTCGATGGGACGTACATATAGGATGGCTGACTATTGCTGTAGTTTAAAAAGAGACTGCTTTTGTACTCACAAAAAAAAAAAAAAAACAAATAAAAGAAGTTTTAATAGAATGATAACTTATGTTTTCCCATTTACATATATCTGGCTAACTTTTTGTGCTATTATTGATACTAAGGACGGACTGCGCCGGAGACATGAGCTTGAGCAAAATTAAAAACAAGATATTTAATTACCAATTCTTTTGGTGCATGGATGGTGCTGATTACTAAATACCTCCAAACAGTACGAACCATCTTTATTCGAAACTGAGGGATATATAAAGTTTATTCCAAATGACGAGGGAAGCAGGTGTAGAGATTAAGAGAAATTCCGCATGTGGCCATTTGGGCTGTGAAACCAAATATTTATTATTTTTATTGATTAATATTTATACTGTGTATCTTTAGTACAAATATAAAAACGTAGTACTCCCTGAATGTTATTTAATATTTGCATTTTTTCCAAAAGTTCTATGTTGAAACAAGTAGCCTTTTCACAGTTCCTATAAAAATTTGAATTACGAATCTAGTTGTCCTCCCATAAACAAAAATATGTATTTTCGTCTTTAACGGGCTATAACTTGCCAAATAAACTGATTTAAATGCCATAAAAATCACAAAAATTAGATCATATGTTTGGCCAAATGCTCAGATGGCGAAAATAATTATCCAATAACTGCGCTAGCTTAAACGGAATGATTTATTATGGAAAAAATGCTATAAATCGAAAGATGTCGGACTTCTAGAGGCCAATTTAGACACTTTGCTGTACTAATATAGCGGATTTATTTTTTCAAAATGCATTGATATGGGCTAATCCTACGTTGCGGACGTTACATTTGTACGCAAATTTGCTTGTTAAAATTGACACATCTGGCGTCCACATTGGTATATTTTATTAATTTTTGCAAAAATGCAGATCTTTGGGAGTACTTTCAAACCCAATTCTTTAATAATAAAAAGGTTCTCTGTTTCTGAAAAAAATTTATGTTTTTTAAAGTTCACGTTGCCCGGTACAAAATGACATTTACACATTTTTTAGCGAATTTTCCATAATAAAAAAAAAGTCTAATCACAAAAAATTAAATTGGATAAATGACCATTTCAACCCAGCTTTCAAAAGAATATAAGTCGTCCCGTTATTAAGATATTTTTTTCTTTCTTTTTCCTTAACCACTCTTTTTTTTTTCTTTTTTTTTTTCTGTGTTGGAAATACCTTTTTTTTCAAAACCTAACCCTAACCCTAAAAACACTTTAAAAATTGAACCAAACCTAACCTAACCAAAAAAATTTTTATAACCGTAACCTTAACCTTTTTTACATAACCTTATCCATACCTAACCAAACAAATTTTTTATTTCTTTTTTCTCTTAAATTTCATTTCTACTTTTTCTCTTCTTTTTTCTTTTTTCTCTTCTTTTCTATTGTCATCCAAAGCACTTTCTATCTTTATTTTTTTCATTCCTTTCTTTTCCTCACAGACTTACCCTAAACATACTCTTACCACCCAAAACCTCTTAAATTACACATTAAACCACAATATTCATACCACACCACTCTTCTGAGCTCCTACTCCCCTATTTTTAAAACCGCTTTCTTTTGTCTCTTGCACGGCTCGTTTACTCTATTATGCATTGTAAATGACATACCACCTTCACTTTAACTACCCAATCCTACTTTTTTTAATGCTCTCATTTTCACTCTAAACTACCTTTATAAAAACTTTTTTTTTTATACTACTTTTTACTCAACCACTTCTTTTTTTTAATCCCTCTAACTTCTCCCCAAAATTCAAACTCTTTTCTCACTCATTTCTTTTTTTTAACATTTCCTCCTTCATCACTTTCTACTTTTTTTTTTAACAACTAACTTAACCCTTTTTTTTAAACTTTAATACATCCATTCTTTTATCTTTTTACTCTAATAATTTTAAATGGCCCTTTTTTCTCATTCTTATTTCATACTATACATAACCTAACCTAACAACCAACAAATTACTAAATAACCTAACCATACCTAACCTTCCCACAACCTTTTAACCTAACCGACCAAACTCACCAAAACATAACCTAACCCAAACTTTTCTTCGGTTTTTATCTCTATTTAACATTCTCACCACCTAACAATTTAAACTTTATTCACACCAAAAATTTTACTACCTTTTCCTCCTCCCTTTAAATTTTTTTTTTCTCCTTCCTCCTTTCTTCTTTTTCAATTTTTTTTCTCTTAATGCTAAAACTCTTTTATTCACCTTTAAAACTTTTTAAATTCTTCTTTAAATTAAAAAAACTTTTTCCGTTACTAACCCTTTTTTACTTTTTAATACTATATATCTTACAAATATAATGTTTAGCTAACTCAAAATACTAAAAACTTTTTTACCTTTTTCTTAACAAACAAACCCCGACTTCTCTTTTTACTTATATTTCTTTATTCCTTAACAAACTTTGTTTTTGGACAACTTTATTTTCACCCTTTTTAAAATTTTCGTTAGCTTGTCTTTGTCCAAATAGCCCGTAAACTCAGACATTTATGCCTAGAGTGGCCTCCAAAATACAACATTATGGTTTTTCCGCCATATCTTGGCAACAAGAGCTGATGGAGCTAAACCGAAACCAGATTTGGAATCAATGAACATAAACTTATCATATTTTTAAATCAACAGTGTAATATGTCAGTCATTCTGGATCATAGCTTTAAATTACGATTACGATTAGTAATCAATTACTTCTTTTAAAAGAATTGTAATGATTGTAATCCCCTTTTCTTACTATTGATTACTTTCAGAAATAATCAAATAATCAATTTTTTATTACCAAAAATAATCAAAAATAATCAAAAGTTATCAAAAATAATCGACTCTTAATTTTAAAAAAAAAGCATAACCATTTCCATACACTGTCAATGTTATTAAGCCTATACTAAATAATATCCTATTCATCCTTTGAAATGGTTTTGTATCCCTACAATTCTCTTCCTTACCTTTATCTTTAAAATTTTTTATTTTCCATATCACCATAAATCATCTAAAATATCTCACGACATACATATCATTACCTTTTCTTCTCCCTTCCTTAAATTATAAATCTACTACTGGGGTACTACTAACTTGTTAATCTCGCCTGACGCTCCAACACTTTTTCTTTCTAAATACTTTTACATCCATCCCTTTACACTCTCCCCTTTTAATACTAAAAAACTTCTCTTTTCTTCTTTATTAAACTTTCTTTTTCTTTCAAAAATTATAAAACCACACACCCATTCAAACCTTTACACATCCTTTTACTTTTACTACTGCTTAACTCGAAACCGAACTTCGGCTAACCCTCTTTCAAACCTTTAAATCCTGTTTTTCGCTACCTTAATAAAAAAAAACATACTTTTTCCTTCCCCTTTCCTTTACTTAACTTACACGGCTTCTTTTTTAAAATTCTATTAAAAAAATACTGTCTGCTGCTTAACCTTTTCTATCCTTCATCTAGCCTTAACCTCTACGCCTTTCCCTTTCTAAACTAAATCTTTAATTTGCCTAATCTGCTTTTTAAATATCAAAATTTCAAAAATAATCTTTATTCTTACTTTTTTACTTTTTTTTTTTTTTTTGTAATCCTAAATAATCTTTTTTTTTTTTATAATCAATTATAATCAATAAAACTAAAAAATATCTATTAATCTTACTTTGCCTTTAAAAAAAAATTTATGGATATCATTAAATGTTTTGACTTTGAACTAGTTCCTTTGTCTTAGAGTGACTCGTTACTATAAAATACTCGGTCATCTCTACCACCAAATAGCTGGCAACCCTAAAAAGTCTTGAGTGAAGGGAGAGAACCAAACAAACTCGAAAAAAACAATAAATTGACCAATTTAATTGCTATAATTAAACAAAATGGACACTGAAGAAGTAAAGCGTGGTCGTGGCCGTGGTCGTACACGTGCAAGGGGCCGTGGGCGCGGTCGTGGACGTGGTCGTGGCAAGAAAATTGATGAGAGTGCCTTGGAAGCGGCATATGAACTGGGCGTAGGTGGAGCAGGAGGAGTGCCAACTGTGATATCTACCGGTGTTGGCACACTGGAGGATAGTCCTCCTAGTATGGAGCAGTCGGAAGATGCCATAATGCATGATATGGACAAGGAAAATGAAATGGAAGTCACTGCTGTGACGCTAGAGGAACAGGCCACAGAAACGACACCACCAATTCAGCAGCAGCCGGTGCAAGTGACCCCGCCTGTACTAACACAAACAAGTAAGTACCTACTAATATGAATTAATAAATAAATGTTCTAATAAAAAATCTTAATTCTTGTACCAGTTGACATGGAAGCCGACATATCTCAATTGGAAGCCCCCACCTTTACCACCTTATCCCGCGGTCCGCCCGAACCCATGCTGCGTCTAAAATGGAATCATAAAGTCAGTCTCATTGGCGAGAAAGTTCTCAATCCCATGATCCATTGCTGTGATCAGTGCGATAAACCCATATTGGTGTATGGCCGAATGATACCATGCAAACATGTCTTTTGTTTGAAATGCGCCCGGGCTGAACCCATCAAGAGTTGTCCTCGCTGCAGCGATAAAGTTTTGAGAGTTGAACAAAGCGGCTTGGGTACGGTCTTTATGTGTACCCATGGCGGGAGTCGTTATGGCAGCACTGGATGTAGGCGCACCTATTTATCGCAGCGTGATCTGCAGGCTCATATCAATCACAGACATGTGGCACCCCAGCCACTGCCACCAACTCTAACAAATGCTGGCGGCGGCAGCGGCGGAGATCAAACAAAGCTCACGGATCTGCAGCGCAAGGCGAGTGGTAGCTATGGCACTTAACAATAAAACTTGTTTAAAAAATGTTTGCTTGCTTCCTTGCACGCTCCCTTGCAGCTCTCCGAGTCTTCTGTGCCCATCTCGGTGACCTCCTCGTCGGTTGCTGCTGCTGCTGCACGGTCTTTGGCACGTGCCCCACCTACGTCAGTGAGTGGTATTGGCTCCATACCACCACCTGGATCAGCGGCCGCTGCGGCTGCCGCACATAGTTCCGTCCACACGCATTCAACTCTCACTCAGGCCAATTTGGCTAGGATTAATGCGAATAATGCTCAGGATTGTCATCAAGGCAAAGCGTCGTTGCATCAAACTCTGAAGAAAGGGGCTCCACATCAATCGGAAACGGTGGCCGATGCTTCTTACTATAGCAGTGTGCTGGCCTCCTTCGGCAGTGCTGGACCACCTGGAGCGGGCGGTGTACCCCCCGCTGGTGGCGGTGGAGGTGGTTCTAATGCGGTGCCAGGTGGAGGAAGTAGTGTGGCTACCGGCACCAATCCACCACCCAGCAATGTGGCATTGAACCCCAACAGCAATTGGGCGCAAACGCAATACTACAGATGAAAATGAAAGAATTCCGGGGACGCTTCAAGGGTAGATGTTTTTTAATGCAAGTAAATTATATGTGCATGTACATTTTTAGCAAGACAAATAAACAAATAATTATTTAAACAATGAGAGAAATTTTTTATGGCAAATTTACATCATTTTGACGCCAAAAGATCGGCTAAGGCGATTGATTTTGAATAGCTATTGTGTAGGGCCTTAACTTACCTTCCCATCAACTCAAAGGCAAAAGATTCCGTCCATATCTGGGTGTCTTTTGCTATTTTTTTTAACAATTTAAGGGCAAATTTCGAATAATTTTTGAAATTGATAACTTTCTATCGTTATCGATACTTTCATAGCGATCAGCTGTTTGACTTTTTTTGTAAACAAACCCCTCGCCACCCAAAAACCACACAATTTCTATTGCCCACATAGCGAAAATCAGCTCTTCAATATCGACCACCTCACAAAATTAACATAAAAACAAAGCCCAATGCAACAATGCCAAGCTGACCCAAGCTGCCACCCAGACTTATTAGTGGACAAATACAAACAGTACTAAGGCCAGAGCCAGGGCGGCGGCATCAGCATAAGAAAAGTGAAAGTTGGCTCCCCCAAAAAAATGCTGAAAATTTTGTTAATAAGTGGCAAACGTAAATGCGGCAAGGATTATGTTTCCGATCGACTTCAGAGGCGGTAAAATAAAATTACTAATTTCCAGATTATCCTCTAATAATTCATATTTTTAGTCTCGCAGATCGAGCACGTATTGTACGCATCTCGGAGCCCATTAAAACAGAATGGGCTCGAAAACTTAAACTGGATCTCAGTGCCTTACTCAGCGATGGTCCCTACAAGGAGCAATTTCGTCGTGACATGATTGTTTGGAGCGATGAAGTACGCTCACAAGATTATGGCCACTTTTGTCGCCTGGCCATGGAGGAGGTGTCTCAGCAACCGCACATACCCTACATCATTGTCAGTGATATACGTCGCAAGAACGATATAAAATGGTTTCGCGAAACCTATGGCAACGACATAGTCCTAACCATACGTTTAACCTCACGTCCAGAGACGCGCAAAGCCAGAGGTTGGAAGTTTGCCCAAGGTATTGATGATGTACCATCAGAGTGCGATTTAGATGACTATACATGCTTTGATCATGTACTGGACAATGATAAACAAGAGAATGAGGAACTTATTGATCGATTGGTGGAGTTTTTACAACAGAAATGAAAGCAAACGGGTGTGTCCCATAAATCTCTAGAGGTTTTTTTGTACAAACGTCTGCATTTCGAATTAAGGGGCACATATATGCCCGGTTACTAGTTTAGGTGACAAAAGTTGAGCGATTTGAAGCCTTCTTATTGTTGACACTTTACAAATAAGGCTGGCTTCACACTGTTTGACACTTGAGACATGATAATCTAGTAGTCCTGTCAAATTCATAGAATTTCATGGGGAAATACAGAATATCATGTCTCATGTGTCAAACAGTGTGAAGGCAGCCTAAAGTTAGTCCAAGTTTAGTTCGAAGTGCCATCGTTTATACGAAAATCTCTAAAGATTTCCAGGACAACCCTATTGATGACGAAATATTTATGCGGCCTTTTAAGCAAAAAACCGAATTGAGAGCAAGGAGGAGAAAATTGTTTCGCAATATTTTTGATAGCAACAAATGTATTAAGAATTATAAAGTATAGCATAAACATTACAGACGATTTCATTGAATTCATGTATTAAAGCCTGATTTTAGAAAGAAAATCATTCTTTTAGCACTAACTCGGTCTTACACGGTTGCAAATTTGCACCCATTCCCCCTTTAACACGCTAAAAACCTCGTTCTTACACGATTGCAAAATATCGATATGTATTTTTTTTACTGCGTTTATCGCGTTAGTGCCTTTGTGCCTGTGTCATACCAAAGACCAATATAATCTCTAAGATGCCGAACGCCAATACAATGGTTTTGCAATATGCAGCTGTTTTTTTTGATGGCCTTGAAAATCACGCTCTCTCCGCTCACACAAAGTTGAGAGCGTAAAAATCTAAAAATAGAATGCGCTTGCTTGTGTGAGCAATGCTTGAGAATACGTGTGCACACTTACAGTCGTCGGCTGTCTCTGTATGCGTACAAAAACGCGGCTGGCTCTAGAGCGCTCTCTCTCTCTGGCTTCTGGACAAAATTTCAAAAGAACGAAAAGCCACATTCAAAAGCCAGGGGACAAAAATCGTGTGCAAAAAAATCGTATGGCGTTACTCATCTTCATGTTCTAATGTCTTTGGTCATACGCATGGGTTACTTGTCGAAAAAGGGAAATCCCACATATAATCTGTCAGATGTACGCGTGTTGTAGTAGGTGCAAAAATCTTGAGCTTTGCAGACGCGTAAATAAAAAGTCAAAGATTTTGTGGTAAGTACAGCTTGATTAAATCAAAGAGTGAATACACAATGAAAATAAATTAGTTTCAGCTTTTACAATGGCAGAAAAAAGGAACAGGGCTCCTTTAAAACGAAAAGTCATTTCTATAGAAACAAAAATACAAATTCTAAACCGTTTAGACAATGGGCAAACTGCCACGGATATTGCAAGAAGCCTTGATTTAAATGAGGCAACAGTTCGCACTATCAAAAGGAATGAAACTGAAATACGACGTGCAGGGAGCCTTGGGTTATCTATCTCTACAAAATTTACCAGTAGAACACGTGCACCAATTTTAGAGAAAATGGAAAGAGCACTTAGCATTTGGATTGACGACAGCTACGAAAAAAAGATCCCTTTAAGTCAGCGGATCATTCAAGAAAAGGCACTCAGGATTTATGGACTGCTCGAGCGAAATGGAGAGCCGTCTTCCAGCATAGATTTTGTTGCTAGTAATGGATGGTTCGACAAATTTAAAAAAAGGTTCTCCATTCATAACCTCAAATTTAAGGGCGAAGCGGCATCGGCCGATGATGGAGCTGCTACCACATACCCAGAAGAAATTCAGGGGTTCATTAAAGAAGAGGAATTCCTGCCCGACCAAGTTTTTAATGCGGATGAAACTGGACTTTGCTGGAAAAAAATGCCAAGTCGAACTTTTTTATCAAAGAATGAAAAAGTAGCTCCCGGGCTTGAGATTGCTGTGAATGAAGCAAACAATTCGAAATCAGATGACAGCAGCTCTGAAGAAACCGTTCCTAGTTTAACAATAGAAAAGCTCCAAGAAGGATTCGCATATGCTAGCAACTTAGAATCGTGCTTTATAAATGCAGATCCGGTCATCGAACGACGACTTAAGTTTAAGAACGATTTGGAAAAAATACTTATGCCTTATAAGGAGTGCTATAAAGAAGCATTAAAGGTTACAAAACAGTCGAAAATGACTGATTTTTTTTATAAAGAGCCATTAAAAAGAAAACATGCTAAAATAAACTGGCTCAAACAATGAATGATATTAATAGAATGAAATGATCTCCTTTGTTTTTACCATTTTTAAGTTTAACCTATTAATTAATTATTAATTACATGAAGCCACTTTTTTAGTTAAATATTAACTTTTAATTTGTAAAATAAAACTTTAATAAAAACCGACCAAATTTGAACAATCAAAAATTTTAATTGCTGCCAGTTTTGAATTTTGAGAACGTAACCCCTTATTTTGTACTGAATCCATGTTTCGCTTAACACGATTTCGCTTAACACGACATTTTCTAGGAACGTAACCCCCGTGTTAAGCGAGGGTTCTGTAAGGTAGTTCCTTGCCGCGTTTCAAAGATAAGTGATCTCCATGGACCATGGTAATAAAACCTCTAAGTACTTAAGAAAATGATTTTGAAGACCACACATAACTAAGGAAACTATGATTATGACAATACTGAACTGCGATATATACCATGGATGACCAGCTCCCATTGATCTTAAAAGTTATTTTTTGGCAACAGCCCAGCGGCGCACAGCTAAATGAGGCGAGCCCACAGCATGCATTAAAACAGCCCACAAGTATAAAACACTAGCGCTACACTTTGTATACCGAGTTTTCATACGGAGTTTGTCAAGTTTTCGAAACTTCGTTTGTCGAAAATTCGAACTGCGTTCGTATGCTTGTTCGTTTTTTGGTTTTCTTTATGCATTCAACCACAAACATATATGTGTGCGTGTGTGTAGTTGATTTCTGACGTGTGGCGTGTGCGTGCATCTCCGCATCAGCGAAGAAAAAACTAATTTTAAATAGCTTTTAGTCGATTTGTTTTATTTTCTTCTATATTGGAATGGCTAATAAATTGTTTAAATATACCTTTAATAAATAATTTACCTGAACATACCGCACATGGAGCTGTACTTCAATAGCATTACCACTCTATATACCTTTTAGTTCAAAGTACATTACGTCGTAAAGTACCTGCATTACAACAGCGCACACTATGTGTATCGTTTAGTGGGCGGCCCATCCACACCGTCCATTACATTTCTTAGATTGTTAGGTGCAGTTGTAATGGAGCTCCGAAAAGCGTTCGGCTATCGCCCACTTGTCGATTACAAAGTAATGGGGATTCGAAAGCTAGCAGTCCACAAAGCGGCCATGCTAATGTAAATGTATACTGGGTTGTAATCGATGCTGTGCGACACACAGCCTTCGAAGTGTTTAAGAGGTGCTCGATTACGTAATGTGCATTTGCGCCGCTGGGAGGCGTCTTAAGAATAGAAATGGGAGAAACGGCTGATTTAGCGGCGATTTATTAATAACTTCTGCAAAAATGAAGCTATTTTTGAACGGAGTGTTTTGTTTTATAAATGTGGGACTGGGGTTTTAATTGTATATCCAATCAAATAATAACAGCCCCTGAATGTTTATAGTTAATGTTTATGTTTATTTATAGATAGATTAATAAGAATAATGGTGAGTTTAAAAGTAATCTGTACTTCGCGTCGTCACGTCTTTTGCGCAATTTGCTGAGAGCGTCGTCTCTCCGCACGTCTTTCGTCGTTCTTTGCAACTTCTAAACTGATCGTTTCGTCGTTTGTGACAGGCTTGCCACTTAGTCGCTACTCCGTCTTGCTCATCTGTTTTGGGAGGGCTTGGCCATTCAGCGTTACCAGACCATTTCCACATAAATAAATTTATCACAAATCAAAATTAATAAAGAAATAATTTTTTGATTTAGTGCAAATTTTTATTGATTTTTTAAATTTTAATCAATTTTTTTTTAATGGTCTGCCCGCTATCTGACCGGTTTTGCCCGAATCTAAGGCATTTCTTTATCAATTTTTTTATAACAATCTTTTTTTTTTAATGTTTTTACAAGATATGAATCGGACCACTATATCATTTCCAAAAAGACAATACAAGAGAAGAAATTTATTATGCCCACGCAAAACTTTTCTTTTTTAAGAAATGGTGAATATAGCAGAAACTTCTTTCTAACTTTTTGAATAACAGTTTCTTTTCTTGGAAAATAAATATATTTTATAGATTAATATTAAACCAATAAAAACTATACTATAACAACTATTTTCGTTAAACATTTTATTTATTTATTTTTCTTTATTTTATTCGGCATTTAATGAGATGTAATCTGAATGATGTCCGAAACGTTTTTTAAATTTTTTCTTTACATTCTTTATAACACAGGCCAACAAAATGACCACTTTTGTGAGGTCCAGCCCTATTTGTATTAAATTCTGATCCAGTTTTGTGCACTGATTCCAAAACTGGTCTCGGATTTTTCTCCATCAGCTCTTGTTTTCAAGATATCGCGGAAAAACCATTTTGCTGTTTTTTTGGCTTTTAAAAAATTATGGAGGTTACACCGAGCAACAATATCTGTATTTATTAGCACAATGCGACAGTATACATACTAAGGTCGCCGAAAAAATCAATAGAGCATCATCAGCAAACCCAAAAGCGCCTAAATTGGCCTTTAAAGAGAATTTTTCTTCAAATTATAGCAAATTTTTCAAACTTAATCGCCGTGTACCAGCCATTTGGGGTGGTTGAATTTTATTTAAAACCACTTTAGGATGTAGCCCAATGGTTCTTCTAATTTCACAATTTTTTTGCATATAAATCTTGTCGATGGACAAAGTTACAGGTGGTTAATCCCGAGAAAATGAATTAAATTTTATGGCAGGATTACTAGATTGATACACAAAAAAGTGTATAGGAAATATTAAAAGACTACTTGATCTAACATAGACCTTACATTAATTGTCATGCAAATGTACAATAACATTCAATCAGTACTAGACTAAAACAATTTGCCACAAAATTCATATATGCTTAATATCAAACAACCTCTCGAGAAACATTCAATTTCTCATAAATACAGATATTGTTGCTCGGTGTAACCTCCATAATTTTTAAAAAGCCAAAAAAACAGCAAAATGGTTTTACCGCGATATCTTGAAAACAAGAGCTGATGGAGAAAAACCGAGACCAGTTTTGGAATCAGTGCACAAAACTAAATCAGAATTTGTCATCAATAAGGCTGGACCAAAATGGCTGTTGGCCAGTGTAATCAACTTCAGGTCGTCCATCATTTGAGCTTTGGTCCACCAATATAAGCTTACATTCTCACCAGTCTGCAGTCCTTGTTTTTGGCTTAAAAATCATTTCGCATTCGACTGTTCTCTCTCTACTTTTGGTGAAATTTTTAATGCGCTCAGCTATTTTGATGCTGCTTTCATATTTATTTTGATCGACAACGTTATCATAAACATGTGTCTGCATTTCAGAAAAATACTGCAAGTAGCACCCGCTTGGACACTGACATTGTTGTTAAAAAATGAATTTAATAATAAACCTGCGTAAACCTGCAGCAAATTTTGAATATTTTCACATCGTCAGACATTCAACTAATTTTTTAAAAATATATTTATACCGAACCCGGTCGAACCTCAAAAGTTCAGCTCTATGAAATATTAATTTATTAGAATACATTATATCCCTTAAAAGCACTAAAATCAATATCGAATTTTAGGTCAAAGCACAATCACAGGCCACAAACATTTATTTTGTTACGTAATACATACCTTTTACTTGTTATAGAAGCAACAAATTAATTGCAATAATTGATTTGCTACGTCTGTAAAAAATTACTGCACGTGCTCAGAATTGTCGGAAAATCGCTAGAGAAATTTCGTATGATTGGAGAACTTCTTGAATTATACATGTCAGATTACAAGGAACTTCTATATTTCCCTCTATGTGTCGTTGGAAAAAGAACATTATTTGTTGAACCGAACCTAATTTTTCGAAATAGTGGTCCAGTTCGCAACTGAACCGGTTCTAGGAGGTTCGGTACGAGACGGGCTTGCAGCCTTGGTAAAAAACATTGTCCCCAATCATATCCGCTATGTACCGCTAAGTAAATGATCATTACTTGACTAATAGAAAAGATTCACTATGCATGATCTATCTTTAAAATAGTTGTATCAATCAATAATTATCGTCAGAATGTTTGATATTACTGTCGTCGTTAAGACTTTTTATGCGGGAGGCAACCCGCTCGGTTGTTTTTGGTATCCAGCAGAATTGAACCACCGATAAGGTTCATAGAATGGATTTTTAATCTAACAGAACCACAGTTTCGTTCGGTTCAGCGGTGCAATATTTCCTTCAGGGACTTTAAAATCTTTTTCCATGTTCGATGTATGTACTTACCAGAGCTCTCCTAATAGCATACAAAAAAGAGTCTTTCATTTCACAAATCAAATATTTATTAATTGAGTTTTGAATTTTTTAATCTGCTATTTTCATAAAATAAAAATGAGAGGCAACTCATAGCTGAAGCCGGTGAAATCGAAATGTGGTTCCACTTCCTGCACAAAAAGTTAACTTTGTTAAGAATCGGTTTGACTTGATGCCTCACCTAGACTCTACTTACCTCAGAGGATGCAAAGAAGCCTTGCAAAATGTTCGCCAAAACCAAATAGAAAATTATAAGCTGCATTCTAAACTCTGACTAGGATAAATGAATTTTGAAATAAATTTAAACCGACCCATGTAGCTGTCTTTATACCAATCTGAGAATCAGTTTTTCTCTCTTTTCTTAGAAACAATGAGATGTAAGATGTCAATTTCGACGAATTATGATTAGTGAAATCAATGTACAGCTGATAAGATTAAAAGGAAATGCTTTGTGATTACACTGCTCGACAGCATTTTTCCCTAAAGCGCCAAACCAACTTTTTTAAAGTAAATTTACCCGCTGATCATGAAAATCGCCATATAAAACAAGTAAGAAAGTCGGTCAAGCCCGACTATAATATACCTGACTACTGGAGTGGCTCTATCTAAGTTTCTCTCTCTCCCTCTCTGCTCCTCCTTTAAAATAAACTTGATCTGCCAGCAAGTATAAGAAGCATTGTCCCATACATGTCAAACTTCATTATGTTAAGGTGCTCGTTAGTAATGTTTTGGTGGCATCGAGTGATTATGCTCGCTTGGTTTAATTCAACATTGTTGGACTCGGTATAACCCGCGGGATGACTTAGTATGAGCACCTCTTAAACACTTCGAAGGCTGTGTGTCGCACAGCCGTTACGTTCATTTACAGTGCGTTACTGCTAGGTTACTTGTAATCGACAAGTGGGCGATAGCCGAACGCTTGAGCCATTACAACTGCACCTAACAATCTAAGAAATGTAATGGACGGTGTGTGGGCCCCTCTAAACGATACACATAGTGTGCGCTGTTGTAATGCAGGTACTTTACGACGTAATGTACTTTGAACTAAAGGGTATATAGAGTGGTAATGCTATTGAAGTACGGCTTCATGTGCGGTATGTTAAGTTAAATTATTTATTAAAGGCATATTTCAACAATTTATTAGCCATTCAAATATACGAAAATAAACAAATCGACTAAAAGCTATTTAAAATTAGTTGTTTTCGCGATGAGATGCATGCACACGCCACACGCAGAAACAACTATATATTTTGTGTGAATGCCTAAGAACGAACAAGCACACGAGCGCAGTTCGAATTTCGACAAACGAGCCCAAACTTGAAAAACCCGTGACAACATACAAATACTAGTGTTTTATACTTGGTGTTGTAGCATGCTGGGCTCCTCATTTCTGCGCCGTGGATTGATCGCAGAGTTTTTCTGTAGATTAATGTGTGAGCGATTTGCAATCGAATGAAGCCGTTCTCTGGTACAGAGTATAAAAAGCCTAACGAAGGGCGGTCAAACAAAAAATTTGCACAAAAATATGGGATTGACTTTTTTTTCCAACATAACTAACAAAACTAAAAGAAACAAGTAGGAATAATATACTCTGTACTCTTAAGGTTTGTAAATATCTGGTCATGGATTTACAAAGCTTCGGTCAACTTCGGTCAATGGTTAACAATGGATTCCTTTTAAAAAATCAAACTGATGTTATCTACACGGACTTCAGTAAAGCATTTGATTCTGTGAACCATGATCTTCTCCTCGTTAAACTTGATCGCTTAGGATTTCCTTCCTCTTTCCTGCTTTGGATTTCGTCCTATTTAAAAGATAGAACTCAAAAAGTTCTACTTCGCTCTAATACGCCACAAGGCAGTCACCTCGGACCACTGTTTTTTTACTCTTTTTATACCCGTTACAGTAAAAAGGGTATACAAAGTCGGCAAATGTATGTCAGGCGAGGAATCTTTCCGACCAGTTATATTCTTGATCAGCACAACAGCCGAGTCGATTTAGCCTTGTCGTTGTCCGTCCGTTGTTGAACACTAGATCTCAGAGATGGTAAGAGATAGGTTTGACATGTATGGAACAATGCTTTTATCTGCCGCAGATGTTTTTTGCCACGCCCCCTCCCGCCCCCGCAATTTGAAAAAGTTATATCTCTCAGTTTTAAAGATAGACGATTCGTACCTTCTGGGTTAGTAATTGGCAAAATGAACGATTTGCTGAGGAATAGATCGCGGTTCTCGTTATAAGCATAAAAGTACGCCCTTCCCCCGCTACCCCCCCCCACCCTAAAAAATGTTTACTTTTCGGATGGTCACCTAAGGACGCGAACTGTTTTCGGTAATGGGTATATCGAAGTCGGTTAGAGCCGACTTTAACTTACGCTCTCGTTATTAATGATCTCCCCACAATAATTTCGAATTCTCGGATACCTATGTACGCCGATATTATAAAACTTATTTTATCTTTCAATGAACCGATGCATTCGATCAGATTACAAGACGATTTAAACTCCTTGCAGTCCTGGTGCCTGATTAATCAACTGCACCTTAATTACTCCAAGTGCATGTTCATGACTTTCCATCGTTGCAAGCCTTCGCTGGCTACCTATACGATTGGCAAGGAACCCTTGGAACGAATTTCTACAGTCCTTGATCTTGGAATTCTTTTTGACCCCAAATTGAGTTTCAATCCTCATATCTCCTCTATTGTTAATAGAGCAAATGGTGTACTCGGAATCATTAAACGTTGCACATTGGGTTTTTTTTCGTTTTTTTTTGGCATAAACCCAAAAAAAATGTTGTTTTGTTTTTTAAAATAACCTTTATTTTTATGTTTATAATACTCTAATTAATCAAAAAATCAATTGATAAGATTTTTTACGGTCACACTGATTGAGCGGTACGCTGTCAAAGTCAGATGATTACGCACGTGTTAGCATTGTGTACAATTCACCGAAACACATTACTCAAGTTTGATTGCTTACGTTGGCCACATAAAAATAAAAATACAACTTTAAATGATGGAAAATCGTAGTACAGGTATGTAAAACAAGAGTCTAATAACATATCCGTTAATTTCATTTGTTTTTGTCCTTGTGTAACGTGTTTTATGCATGTGTATTTTTAAGAATTTTCTTAGCAAGTTTAGCTTTGTTTCGTGGAGTAGAACTCTCAAGGCACTCCGAAGTGCTCAGACATTTAAATGTGGAGTTACTAACTGAAGTGTCCAGAATAATATGCAACTAAATTTGTCTGCTTTAACTTGCTTTTTCTCGAAAAAAATCGCCTTTTTCCAGATGGATATACGTTTGAACATGCAGAGCTGTTAGACATTTTTGTCAGCCACAAACGCGCAAAAGCCGCAGTCTAACAGCATATACCGAATACCAAAAAATTTGCGAAAACCACCTAAGTAAAACCACCGAAACACAAGTAAATAAACAGGTATGCGCTTTTATCAAATATTTCGAAAGGAAATGGACAAATTGCGGGCGACAAATACTAAGATGTAAAAATAAGCATTCTGAATGGCTTGAATTGTGGATCTATGAATAGAGGTGGTCGTACATAAGTGGACTATGAGAATGCTAGCTCCCGACAAAGACGAAAGTTGGCGACAGAGCTTTCAGAGGTTAGTAATAACTCGTTACCTTTGCTTGTACATGCTGCTAGAGTTTCAGCAAAACAAAATCAGCAGATATAGACATGGCTGCTGAATTGAAAGCTGCTGGAACAATCGAGGATATGAGTTAACTGTAAACAGACACAGAGCCTTAGATACTTCGGACCCATTGCTGTGTGGTATGTATTTAAAAGAAAGACAAAATAAAAATAAAAAAAAAACATACCAAATGAAGTTTTCTCGCTGCTGATGTCACCACTTTTTGAATTTTTAACAAATACTGATAATGAAGAATATCACGACGAAAATAAAGAAGATGATTAGAGGTTAATGAAGATATTGATGAAGAACTTGAAGTGATTGCTTCTGACGAAGAATATTTTTAAATAGAAAAAAATTAAGTTCTTATGTGTCGTACGTATCCTAACTAAGCTGTTTAAGCATAACTTAATTTAAATAATTCAAAAATTATTTTTTTTATTTTCAGATCACAACACCAAAATAAAAATCGTCTAGTTTAAGAACAAAAACCTTTGTAACTAAAGCATAGTTTTAACAAAGATGTTTAAAATTTGTTAAAATTAATAAATTTGTTATAAATTGTTAATATTGAGAAGCTCGTCCTTTTATAATAAATTTGGCCCAAATTGGTAATTTTAAATGTTCTTATCTATAACCAATTTTTTCATTAAGTAAAAATGCACACAACAGATCAAATCTGACGAAAAAAACATATTTATTTTGAATTTTCCAAATAATTTTAGATACCATGTTCGGGGAGGGGATGTAGGCGTGGTCGGATCATAAAATAAACAAAAACCGAAATTCTACTTTAATTTGAATAATTTATGTGCAAAAACTTAACTTCCTATCTTTCAATTTGAAGTTGATGCCAAAAAAATCGAAAAAAAACCCATATGCGGTGCAAGGAAGGAAATACTTTAGGGACTTTAAAATCTTTTTCCATGTTCGATGTATGTACTTACCAGAGCTCTCCTAATAGCATACAAAAAATAGTCTTTCATTTCACAAATCAAATATTTATTAATTGAGTTTTGAATTTTTTAATCTGCTATTTTCATAAAATCAGCAGGCATTTCGCAAATAGGATAGGATTTATTGTCGCATGGAACATCGTTCATATCATGGTTCGCCTCTGATCTAAGCTCCACACACTCTTCGCTTCCCTCAAAATTGTTGGGCTCTCCAGAACCCCATTTCAAAAAGTCTGCTTCTAAGCCAGTAGTCTCTGACATATATACACCGTCCTTGTCTATATCATTGATATCCACCCAATAATACAAATTATATTGTAGGTGTCTCTTCACTGCCTCCAGTTCTTCCCCGTTTTGAATACTAAGCAGGTGGCCACCCAATCGATGACATTTGTTCAAAGCTTCGTGCCAGGTGAGTCGCACATCACCCCCAATATAATAATACGAGTTACCGATTCGTTGCAAATAGTTGGTCAAATCTGGCTGATTTCTCAATTTCAATCCTTTTTCATAAAAGGCAACTTTCACCTGAGAGTGTGCCAGTTGTATCTCAACTTTCGCCAGTTTTTCTTTAGATTTTTGTAGGTCTTCCAAAACCGCTTTACATCTAACTTCGTCCTGTTGCGACTTTAATTGATTCTCCAAATTCGCAAATTTGGCTTCAGAGTCCAGTAGATGCTGTGTGAATTTGACTTGAAATGGTTTGTAGAACTCCAGGATTGTTGCTAACTTGGCTTCACAGACGTCCAATCGATTTTGAGTATAGGGTATGAGAGGCAACTCATAGCTGAAGCCGGTGGACTCGCCTTGTGGTTCCACTTCCTGCACAAAAAGTTAACTTTGTTAAGAATCGGTTTGACTTGTTGCCTCACCTAGACTCTACTTACCACAGGGGATGCAAAGAACTCTGGCAAAATGTTTGCCAAAACCAAACAGAAAATTATAAGCTGCATTCTTAACTCCGCCGTCTTGACTCGATTAAATGAATTTTTGAAATAAATTTAAACCGACCCAAGTAGCTGTCTTTATACCAATCTGAGAATCAGTTATTCTCACATTTCTCAGAAAAAATGAGATGTAAGATGTCTATTTCAACGAATTATGATTAGTGAAATCAATGTAAAGCTGATAAGACCAAAAGGAAATGCTTTGTGATTACACTGCTCGACAGCATTTTTTCCTAAAGCGCGAAACCAACTTTTTTAAAGTAAATTTACCCGCTGATCATGAAAATTGCCGTATGAAAAAATTCTGCCTACGCGTTATCGAGATATTTTCGATGTTTCCAAAAGATACCTCCACTTAAACTTCTAAAACTCTTTTGTTTTTCAACCGATTTAAAAGCTCGAATCAAATTTGTTCTAGTCAAATTTGTTTTAGGACAAAAATGAGCTGGGGTGTGTGCTGTTTATCCTATGGGCTCAAATAAAAAACTGCATATTCCGATTTCGAAAGGGAAACAAAGTCAAGCTGTTAAATGGCCATTGAAATGTTTGTATCGGTTTACATAGCGAACTATTGAATGATTACTATAATGAATGTGGTCCATTAAGGTATTGATACCTTCGTTTACCAAAAAATATGTCAACGATATCAGAATTCATGAACCAAGCTTCAAACCAAAATCTTCGGTTTGATAAATAAAGAAACCGGTTTGAAAAGCGAACCTAAAACTTCCCCGGACCGTACTTTTTTCAGAATTTCAGAGGTTTGCAGCTTTGCTCAGAGTCTTTCCCCATTAAATTTCACTTGAAGAAAAATGGAAAACAAAAGTACTTATTTGTTTTAAGGTTTTTGAAGATTCTTATGTACATTTTCCTTGGTAGGAAAAGTATCTGTTCCATTGCCATCAATCAAGTTGAAGGTAAAATTTACTCCACAGGTGTGCACACTCTATTCTACGTTTGGCTGCAAACCTGTAAAAATGTGCACGCGGAAGTTCAAACCGGGGCTGCTGGTTCGGAGTCGAACAGCACCGAAGTGCTTCCTAGAAAGTCCGAACCAAAGCAAACAAATTTTTTTCCGCCCGAACCTGCATGCAAAAAGCAAAATACTTCTAGTTATAAAGAATTTTACAAAAAGATGCCAATATTTAGATCGTAATTTTGATTACCCGCTATTCTATAGGTGGCAACAGTTTGCGCAAAGATTTATTCTAATCGATTCCTATCTTCTCTTCACCTTGCGTCACTGAGCGAACACTTGTCGATTGATGAGAACGATTCACGGAAAACATGAATGAGTGTACACATTCGCTGAGTGGCTGCTTTACATTATGAGAGCATTAGAAAACTTTAAGACTGATAGAGACAGCGAGACATCTTCAAAATTGATAGAACGGAGTATCAGATCTCTTTGCATGTTTTTACTACCGTCAATGCTGCAATTCTGAGAACTCAGTAGGACTCTTCAGGCTTCAGAACTTCAGATTTCATCAGCCTGTGCTCATGTCGCCAATGTGATTGAATTGTTTCTTGAAACAAGAGAAAAAATGAATCATCTTTCGATGTATTTTTTGAAAAAAAAATCAAGAAAGTTGCAGACGAAGTGTCACTTGAGTTGAAAATTTCTCATTTATATGGTAGTCAAAAAGCGCATTAGCTTACGCACCGAGGATATGACGCTTTTTCACCCCCCATGTTAAATATTTATAGGCAAAATATACGACCGACCGGAACAACAATTTTGGAATTACATACAACATATATATACACTGCCATGCACTTGAATAGGGACAAGCATTTTAACGCGAATATACAACTATTTGACTGAAACAATCAAACTGAATCAAAGGGCAAATATTTTTTAGCATTCAGTACTTCATTCTTTATTGAATTGACAAAAAAAAAAATTTTTTTAAGTAAACGTAGTGCACTTGAATAGGGACAAACGTGATTTCATCATTCTGAGTAAAACTCCGCCCAATGAAGCTTATATTTTGACATCATATAAACGTTTAAAGTAGAAAAAATACTATGGTGGGCGGTAAAGCACTAACTGATGTCGAAAAAGGCCAAAATAATGGCTTGAAATCTTACCACAGGCAAATTGCTGAAAAAAATTGGAATAAGTTAAAGTATTGTATGCAAATTTCTTAAAAACCAACAAATTATGGGAATAAAATGAAAGACCGCACAAAAAAACATTTTAACGTACTGAAGAGCAGCGAATTGTTCAAAAAGACTTAAATTTACACTGTTGAGATTCGAAAATGTATTTAAAATTACAATTAAATGTAGTGTCGATACGGTACGGAGAGTTGTACGTAAAGCTGAACATCTAGGAAGATTAAAATTTAAAAAAAAAACCCACTACTTCATACCCAACATAAAGATCCTCGTCAAGTTTTTCTTCGAAATTATATGACTCGAAAGAAGGAATGGCATTCCGTGGAGTTTTCAGTTAAGAAACGCTTCAACTTGTATGGAAATGAGGTTTTTCCTATTATTTCCATGATATTCGATAAAAAGAACACTTTCTGTCCGGTCACCATAGCCTTAAGAAGGGTATTGTGGTGTGGCGAACCATCTGATAATATGGAACATGTCAAGTCATATAATTTCGAGCAAAAACTTGACGAGAATCTTTACGTTGGGTATTAAGTGGTTGGTTTTTTTTAGTTTTAATCTTCTTAGATATTCAGCTTTATGGATAACTCTCCGTACCGTATCGATACTTGCGTTTAATTGTAATTTTAAATGATTTTTTGAAGCTGAACGGTGTAAAATATTAAGCTTTTTTGAACAATTCGCTGCTCTGCAGTACGTGAAAATGTTTTTTTGGTGCGGTCTTTCATGTTATTCCCATAATTTGATGGGTTTTCAAGAAAATTACATACAACACTTTAGCTTATTCCAATTTTTTCAGCAATTTGCCTGTAGGTAAGATTTCACTCCTTATAAGCAATTATTTTGGCCTTTTTCGACATCAGTTAGTGCTTTACCGCCCACCATATTATTTTTTTCTACTTAAAATGTTTATATGATGTCAAAATATAAGCTTCATTGGGCGGAGTTTTACTCAGAATGATGAAATCACGTTTGTCCCTATTCAAGTGCATGATAAAAATATGCCATTTTTGAAGAGCTAGTTGGAAAAAAAATATTTTAACAGAAGACTACGTTTATTTAAAAAAATTTTTTTTTCGTCAATTCAATAAAGAATGAAGTACTGAATGCTAAAAAAATATTTCCCCTTTGATTCAGTTTGATTGTTTCAGTCAAATACTTGTATATTCGCGTTAAAATGCTTGTCCCTATTCAAGTGCATGGCAGTGTACAACAAAGTCGAGGCGGTCATCCATGCGTTCTTTTTCAATGCTTTTTAAATTTGCAGGATTTGAACCAAAATAAATCGGGGGTGCCACAGAAATCACTAGCGATTTTCGTATAAACGCTTGTATTTTATATTAAAACTGCTTGAATTTATATGTGAAGTGGCACCAAAAAGCACGCCTACTTTCGGCCGAAACCTTTTTCTTCTCTGTGCCAATGGTACAAAGAGTATATTACATTTGTATGTAACAGGGAGATCGAATCATTTCCGACCCTATAAAGTATATACATATGGAGGATATCGTCCCGTAGAGGAAATGGGATACTCACACAAATCAATTGACAATTTTTCTAGGCAAAAACAACTAGGGATTTTTCGATCTATTAGTGGTCTCATAGACCAGCACAATTTAATTTAACCTAAGGGTGCGCGCACACATGCGTCTGAAAGATGAACTGACGGCAGAACTTAGGCTCATCTTGACAAATAACCACGCCCCGTGCATGCTAGTGTGCACAGCAAGCACTGGATTGATCTCAAAATTTCAAGAATCAATCAAACATGTCTGTTTATTTCGGCTTTATGACGCTCTAAAATATTATGGTCAGCCATCTGTTCATCTTACAGCCGCATGAGTGTGTGCGCCCCAAAGGGCATAAAAGAATAAGCATACAAAAACTGCCTCGACTCCGATCAGCAATGAGAAACTCACTCTCCTAAATTTTTAGTCTCCTAGTCGCCATTGGAGTAGAGTTATGAGGACGGAAAGATAAATCAAGGAACTTGCTTAATCGATTTGAATGTGTTAAATAGGTAAGAGCTAAAAACTGACCCGTGTTTTCTTTATGATTTTCGGTTCGTCGTTTTCAAATGGATGCCGGTTCGGTTTATTAGCTGAAATTGCGGTTCGGTTCAGAACCGGTTTGCATCCCTGGTAAATATTAATATTCCGTTCGCAGACCGGCTCCCTAAGCTGGTCAAACCTAAGGCATTGGGTTTGAACCTTGGTTCATAACAAAGTAATTCAATTTTTCTCCTACTTTCGATGAAATTGATTGAATCACTAAAAATAGTGGTAAGCTGAGGTTCATTTTGGATTTTTCTACTGATACTCGTAATATACCGATACATGTATAAAAAATTTAAGCTGCAAACCGAACCGGTTCTGTAAGTTTCGTTCCTAAACCGATTTGGAGCTAAATTACAAAAGCATACGTGATTCAATGCTTGTTAGCATGGCAAAGTATGCAAACTTTTAAAATCAAAGATTAAATAAAAACCCAACTGTGGTAACTCAACTCTGACAAGACCACCTCCTTCTAATCTAAAGATTCTACCATCTTCTGCTTGTTGATTGGTTTAAAAACTTTTATTTAAAAAAAGATATGTGATATATAATGAATGAAGAAATGATGTGTTGATGGATTAAGTTAAGTGATTTTTTGATAGGGCTACTAAATCAATTTTAGTAAATAGAATTATCCAAGCTATCCTCGTCTGCCAAGAGTATACGCAAGCTGGGCATGTGCCCGCCTCGTGTGTTGGAGGGATTGAATTGATCATCAAAAGATTGTGGCGGCAACTGTGGTGATTTGCCTGTAACCTTCTCCACCGAGCGTGAACGCAAATGCTGACGATTCTTGACACAACTCAGAGGAGTGCGCTTTTGTCCCGCTGCCAAGGGTGTGTTAGTGTTAGTTATAGGCGGCTTAGGTGAGTGATCCAAGTCTTTATCCACATAGATTTGGGCCTTACTGGAGCGAGCAGGCTTACGCGGAGCCACACGCCGTTTATTGCCCAAACGAACTCGCTCCAGATGTTTATTGGCAGGTGGCATTTCGTTGGCAGCACTAGCACAGGAGGCCATGCTGCTTTCGTGGCTGAGATTAAGAGTAAGAGTTTCAAGAATTTGTTCTAACATTTGAGCCTCGCGTGCTTCATCTTCGGCATCATCACAGAAGATGATGGGCGTACGTTCCACCCCAATGCTGGGCGAACGTGGATCATATTGGTTTTGTTCCTGCAAGGGTGTACTCTGTAGCTTCGCCTCACAGGGCATTGTGTCCTCGGCATCATAGGGCAAGGAAACTATCTCCAGCGAACTATTGTTATGGCTCAAAGGTGTGCCAAAGTTTTCCAACGACATGTCTTTCATTTGCTCATCAGTTGTAGGCGTTTCCGGGGGGCTAGTCGAGGCTGCAGCCGGTGCACGTGTGTCCACAAACAGATCCGCAAAGGTATCATCCATATTGAGTGAACGCACCTCATCCAATATTAAGGGAGTGCGATTCAATTGCGGAGAGCGTGGATCATTTAAGGAAAAACCTTTCATTAAGCGCTTCCTAAACTGTGCAAAGGCATTCTCGCCAGAAGTAGAAGAAGGAAGAGCCACATCACTCACTGGCACCAGCTGCTGCTTTGGCCGCTCCTGTAGAAACTTTACCAAAACATTTTCATAAGGGGTTCCATTATACTTGAATGGCTAGTACTTACATTTAGAGGAGTGCGGCAACCATTGGGAGAGCGTGGATCCAGATTCTGCAAACTAGAATCACGACTTGGCGTGGTGGTCTTCATCTCAACCTGTTCCTGCTGGTTAGCCAGGCGTAATTTGTTTAGTGTGGGAGTATCGGGCAAGTAGCTGCCCTCCATTTTTGTGGCTTTGGCTCCCATTTCTCTTAATTAGTTGCCGCGCGTTTGTTTTGAAATGGCGTCGCTTGAAGCCTTAAGTAACGAGTCAGAGTTGCCAGCTTAGTCGCTCACTGTTCTCGTCAGTGTTGCCAACTGTTAGATCCAAAAAGTAGCTAAATCTTCTAATAAATATATTAATGCCGTAACGTAAATGTCAATTTTTTAAATAATACATGCAAATGGCATAGTTTCCAATACGAATTTTTATCTGTCTAAAATTGTTTCAAAAAAATGATTTATAGCAGGGTTCCCCAAACGAGCGCTTAAATGTGACTGTGTCTCTCTTAACCCTCTAGTGACCAAATTTTCTTTTCCAAGAAAAAAATTATTTTTGGATTCAGTATGTATCAAAAGTGAATGTTTGTTTTAGAAAAACTTTTATGTTTGCACGGATCGAGTTTTTTAGAGGCGGTTTTGGGAAGGTAGGCCAACAAAAAATTATAATCAATTCTTTTGTTTACACGTTTTATTATAAATGATATAAAGAAAGGCTCCAAAAACAAATAAAATAACAATTAAAACTAAAGTTACTTAAATTCACAAAGCTTCAAATATTTGTGTACAAAAAGTTTGATTACTTATTTGTGATGAAAATCATAGAAACAGTCTTTTTTCTGGGAAAAGCACAGGTTTATATTACAGACAATTTGAGTTTCGGAAGTATAACCAGGAAGCTTACAGGTTTTTTTTGTCAGCGCGTAATAAAAATATTGGAAAATGCTCGACGGTATCATAACGTACATCATTAATCGGAAGGAAAGTTTTCTTCCCTGTGCATTTATTTTCCTTTCCATTAACTTGTCGCGGGCGCATGTGCGACCTCTGATCGGAAGTTTGGCAATTGGTATTTTGTGTTATTACCGTCGGGTTGGTTTATTCGGTGGAACAAAATGTAAGCGTTTACCATGGCTAAATCAAGCATATGTGTAAATAGTCGATTTGTATACTTGTTGCTCTTTACGGGAATTTTATATCGACCAATAAGTCCGTCCATTAAGTCGACACCACCCATGTGGCTGTTGTATTCGTGGATAACATTTGGGCAATTTATGTCAACGTACTTTTTTTCCGGAACGAACAAAACGTGAAACCTGCCCTTTTGTATTTTTTTTTTTCGAGGGAGGGCCTTGTGCCCGCGTAAGTCGAAGCAAGTCGTACTGCCTTATTGTCCTTCCAAATCGTCAAAGACAGTTCGACTCCTGATACAGATCCACAAAATTCTGTAGAACAGCGATGGCCCTTGGTGGCAGTGCTGCCACTTTAGCAATTTTGTTGCTAAATCTAGCAAAAATCTAAAAAAATTTGCAACTTTTTTTTAAAAATGCTATTAGCAACAAATCTAGAAATTTTTATTTTTTCTTTAGCAATTTTAGCAATATTACAAAACGATCAATTTGTTACTATTCTTCAGGCATTTTTTGCCTTTTTTTACCTTTTATGCAATTGACGTCACAAATTACGATTAATAGTGGTTCACAAGAATATCGGAACTTTTAGTGCTTGAAAAACTTGAAAGAGTTTGCTCAATATTTTGATGTGTTTTGTGATTGGGTTAAGATGCTAAAAGTTTATAAGCAAAATTTTCGTGATGCCTGGCTGCCAGATAAGGAGTTCTAAAAATGATAGCAGGGATTCCACTAATATGTGTGTATTGCAATCCGCAATTGGCGCAAGGCTTTCGTTCGAAAGTCAACGAAAAAGGAGGAGCAGAAAGCGGCACTATGCCTACACATTGCCAAACACACGGCGATTGCGACCAAAGAAAATCTAACACGGAAGCACACTTTGTGGAGTCGTCTTCATTTCACTCAGATATTGGTCAGCTGTTTGCTGTCATTTTGGCACTCTGAGTAATTTTTGTGACTATGTCCGTCTCCCTCTAACCAACTTGTTTTCCTATGGCGACAAATACTTTGACTTATATTTTGAGTTGTCACAATGAATGTTCTTTTTGTTAAGATGGAGTAAACAACACACAATCAAGAGAGGATTTTAAAGTGTGCTTCTATGTTAGATTTTCTTTGTTGCCGCGTGATCATTTGTCAAAGTGTGTGTGGAGTTGTTCTAAGCTTGCTAAGCTGCTGCAAATATTAAATTATTAAAAATGTACTTGCAATGCATTTCATGGATGACTTGCACCGACTTTTTTTGGACGAGTCAATTAACATTGGTGTGACAAAAATTCTTGGTTAGCTTTTTGTTGATAAAAATATAATATTCTTAAAGTACATACATATGATGTAATTGTTTACGATACAGAAATCATGTTCCGTTTTACTAAAAGTATTTCAATTTTGTTTCTAAAAATACATACATATGGGCATTTCCAAAAAAAGACCACTTTTTGTCACGTTCGAATGCAATTATAGTGAAAACGAACAATTGTCCAAGCTTAGCACCAATAACGGGGCGTATTAGTAGTTATAAGTCAAGCCTGCTTAGTCTTTGATTTAGACTATAAATGTGTTCGATGGTCCCGTTCGCGAATGCAAATGCGCATATATATGTTGAAAACGAAAATTTTAACGTTTAAGCAATTTTTTGGCAATTTTCTCATAATTTGTAGCAATTTTTAGCAACTTTTTTTTCCAAATCTAGCAATTTTTGCTTCGGAAATTCTGGCAGCACTGCTTGGTGGCATCCCGGGGCCGAAAACATTTCGCTATTCACATGTACATAACCCGAGCTCTTGCCGAACCTGAGACCAAAAGAGCAGAAAGGCGTCATTCGCTCGAGAGAGTTCGAAGCGAGTAGGTCGAAGCAGATTCACGGAGCTTTATTTTCGCACACTAATACACTCTGACTTTTTGGCCTCGCCTCGCTGGCCATCGCTGCTGTAGAATATCCAAGCACTTGTTTCTTGAGGTCGCTGTCAGATGGCAGCTTACAATTTGGAATGCGATTCGAGCAAATAGTTCCCCAAAGAAAATATTCCCCGGGACTTGAGATATACAAGAAGCGGCAAGGAAGTATAATAATTGTCAAAGTAGATAATCTGATTTTTGAAATCCGCAACATTGCGTGACAATCGAACAACTCCATTTGCGGCCGCACCAAGATCTGGTGAGCCAGTTTGAACAACGTTGTCACCTGCTCCAAAATATATTTCGAAATTATAGCAAAAGCCAGAAGAGTCGCACAAATTGAAGAATTTCACTCCCCATTTGTGTGTAAATATTGTCTAAGAAAGGTCTTCATCTTCGTTGCACACATTTGTTCATCCACAGATAAGCGTTGGCGCATCGGAACTGACTGAAACTTCCCATTGAAGTGATTCACGAGCGGCCGTATTTTGTATAAAGGATCGTGGTCGGCAGAATCCTTGGAGGGCAACTTACTATTATCATTAAAATGCAAATTACCTCGTATTTTTTCAAAGCGATTTCTTGACATTGTGCTCTGAATTGTTCCAAATGCGTACTCCCCCCAATATGAACGAACATTTGGGTAGCGAAAAACTACATCAAACTACAAACATTAAAAATAAAATGCCAATAAATTGTCGAATTTCTAAATTGGTTGTAGAAAACGAGTATTGGTCGAAAGCCCAAACAGATCCTACACATTCAGCTATTGTGCTTTCTTTAACATGAGCAATATTATGCGTTTCTGTGCTTGATTCTGTGCTCCAATTCATCTTCTCCGTCCGTATCAATGTCAAAATCAATTGAATTAAAAAATTTTTCTATCTCCACGTCGGAAAGAGCTGATAGCTTATTCACTTGTCGCCGTTCCATTTCTCCTGAAGCAATTATTTGTACTTAAATTTGTCATAGGTTGTTCCACTTTCAAACTTACCTTATAATTTTTATACTCTGTACCGAAGGTACATAGAGTATATTAAGTTTGTGCAAAAGTATGTAACAGGGAGAAGGAATCATTTCCGACCCTATAAAGTATATATATTCTTGATCAGCATCAACAGCCGAGTCGATATAGCCATGTCCGTCTGTCCGTCTGTCTGTCCGTCCGTATGAACAAACAGATCTCAGAGATGGTAAGAGATAGAGGTTTGACTTGTATGGGACAAATGCTTCTTATACTTGCAGGCAGATCAAGTTTATTTTCAATTTTTGCCACGCCCCCTCCCGCCCCCACAATTTTGAAAAAACGTCATATCTCCCACAGTTTTGTAGATAGATTATTTGTACCTTCTAGAGATAGTAAGTCATTAGGAATATGTATCGATTTGCCAAAGAAATGATAAAGATCGGACGAGCGGTTCTCAAGTTATGAGCAAATAAGTGAATCTGAATCACTCCCGGCCACCCCCGCCACCCACCACCCACCCTTTCACAACCAACGCCGCACAATCTTAGAGAGAGAGAGAGAAAGAGAGAGAGAGAGAGGTACAGAGTATATTATAGTCGGGCTTGACCCACTTTCTCACTTGTTTTTTTCTCGAATTGTCCCAAAACCGCCTCTAGACGGGATACCTTATAAAAGCAATAGAAAGCTAACGAAAACTTATTTTTCCTTTGGGTTTCGTATTTTGAGTCCTTGAGACTATCAGCAGCACGGTACAATTTTTTTTTCCAGCAGCAAACTTTTTATTATATATTAAAATAATAAAATAATTATTTTGTCCGAGTTGCACAAATTTTCGGCTTCAAATGACTACGGCAGCTTGCGCAAGCTCTAGTATGTATTTCAAACGCAACGAACTTAATTTTTGGACTTCTCCGAATTAGAAAAAACGCAAAACCGAGTCAAAAGGAATGAAAAGAATAAAATTGCGGGGTTTTTAACCTTACCCGTCTAGAGGCGGTCTTGGGCACTAGAGGGTTAATTACACATTGATATATTCGGTGGGAATTGGCGAGTATATTGGTCCCCCAGGGCTGGGGAACTTTGATTTATAGTAATATTTAGAAAATGGCAAATAGTTTTTCATAATAGCTACAATTGCAGTTTCTGGCAAAACTAGCCAAAATAGCTACACCAAACTGACAACACTGGATCCCATTGAACGTTCAGCATTTCCAATCTTCCGCCATATGGTCACACTGAGTTCCCAACAGTCGGCATTTTTATTCTTGCGCGTTTCGGTCACACTTAGTTCCATGCTCTGAAAAAAAAAATTATACCCGCTTCGGATCTATAAATGTTTGCTTTATTCAATTAAAATGGCCTAAAAATTAGGATTAAAAGTGCATTAACTATATGAAACTAACAAAGTAAGTGTTTCTTAATACAAAGCAAGTGATATTCAATCGTATAAAGTCAGTGCGTGTGTGTGTGAGTGTGCAACTCCCAAATATACATTAAAATATAATTCCAAAAATTTATTTCGGCCATTTTTACGCAGTTAGCTTGTGTGTATGTGTGCGTTTTTGTACTATTGACATCTCTTTTCTGCACATGGACCACGCTGTTCTTATAATTCAATACAGTTGCGTCTTTCGGCATTTTTTTTTTTGTTTATTTTAAATGTGGAGACTTTTTGTTGTTGGTTTTGCAGAACTATGAAATTTTACTACGTCCTACGTCATTCGACTGAACAGTAATATTGTTAACTTGTGTGTGTGTGTATGTAGACTTTCTCTCGTTGCTCTAAAAAGTTTGCGATGTGTGTGTGTGTGTGTACAACCAAATTTCATTCATTGCTCATTACACACGCGACAACGCCATCTGCAATTACGTTGCACATGCATGCGTGTTGTAAGCCCGAAATAAGGGTGTGTTCTTCGTTGTCAGGTGTTTAAATAGATAGATTTCTATGGCATAAAAACAGACAAACTTACATCCATACATATGTATGCATGTGCATTTATAACCCGGCTTTTTCCTCATTATTAATAGAAGCTTTAACGACATTCCTCAATTCCACATTCTTTGGCTGCTCTCTCTCAGTCCCCTTCTCCAGACCTCTAGCGTCATTGGCCGCGTTTTTTCTCACATTCCACTCACTTGCTTAAAGCCAGAGGTGGAGCCTCATTAAATTTCTAGAGGATTTTTTTTTTGTATTTTTCAAATGTGTTTTAAACAATTTTAATTGTATTTGGTGTGTCCAATATTAATATTTTGGGTTTTATTTAAGACCTTACCCTAACGGCTACGCCCCAGTGTTTTGGCTACTATTGATTTCAATCAACTCTACGCTCTCCCTCGGTCTCTCTTCTCTCTCTCTCTCTCTCTCGCTCTGTCTTGTGTGCCCATTTGTCAATTAAGCAAGCGCATCCGTTTGTCGGCTCATCACCAATTTGTGGCCTCTCATGTGTGTGTGTGTGTGTGTATGGATGTGTTTGTAAATTCCATTTCCTGTTTATAATGTTGCGGCACACCCGCAACCCCCGCCCTCTACCAAACACACTTGCCTTGCAACACAGCTCTTCGGTCGTTGTCTCGTCGTCGTCTTTTCTTCAACAGACTTGTCTGTCTGCCACACTGGCGCAAGTAAGCTATTTGTGTGGTCGGACCAGACGCTGCACAGTGGGTCGAGTGCAGCTTAAAAGGCTTGATCTAAAATATAATATATGCAGTATTTAAATATTGGTCTGAAGTTGATAACGCGTAAAAGTAATAAGAGAATTATCCTAGAGTCGAACTGTCATCGGATTGCAGTATGTTTGCAATTCACACACAATTTAGGAAAAGTTTACTGTGCCATAAAGCAATTGTAATACCATTCAATATACTAAAGATGGAAAAGTATAAGGACGGGTCATGCCCTGTTTATAACAGGCGATGTACTACTGATAGAGAAGCCCATATAGGGCACGTGCATTAGAGCCTAAATGAGTGGGTAATAATATAGAAATGCAGCGGATATTATTTTAGTTTTAGTTAAAATGGTTTTATTCAGGGATGCAAACCACTCGAATATAAGGACTGGTTCGGTTCAGCGGTTCAGACAGTTTTTGAACCGCCGGTTCGGTTCATTGCATGGTTTTTGGGGCTTACTGAACCGCGGTTATGGTTCGGTTCGCTCTTTATTTATTTAATTAACTAAAGAAACATATTTTTGATACTAGTATTCAAATTGTTCACTAACAAAGACTTAGGTTTTCAGTTAATCGGGTATGTTCAAAATTTCGACGTCAATTTCCTTATAAACGTACTCATTTCGTTTTGAAATCCTACCACTTTATGCACTTGATATTGTTTAGAAACTTTGACGGTTTGAAATCAATTAATGAAAGCCAAGCGGATCAAAATAAACTGCATTCCTTTATATGTGAAGTCCTACAAATATGCCTGGCTACTAAATTAGATGACAAAAGTTCAGCGATTTGAAACCGACTGTTCAAGGCCAAGTAGATTAAATACTTCCGTTTTTACCGACCTTATTCCTATCATTTATCATATAAAGACCTCCTAGATTAGTTCCATCAAAATTAAATCGGTCATACGAAAATCTCTAGAGGTTTCTTAAAAGACTTAAATTAACTTCAATATAATGGAATTTTAGATAAAACTTAATAATATATCTCCTATATATTTTGATCGATATGGGCTTTTAAGTCTGGTAAAACAAACTCCAATGTGGAAAATGTTTATTCTTCTGAAACTTGTGTGGGTGGAAATGCTAAAACTATTCGAGCAATGCTTAAGTTCACTTTCCTGATAAAGAATCCAATATTTAATAATCTTTAGGTAAACGCTAACAATCGATATTTTACTTTTTTATGGAATTGAATGAATATCCGTTATGTTTTCAGAAACGTTTTGAATTTTGTTGTATATTAACATTAAATGATATTTAGCTACCTTTTTCACTTCTTCTGATAGCAGGATTGATTCCTAGAATCTAAGAAATCGAATTCAAAAATAGGCGGAGCTCTTCTTTTTAAAGAGTTGACAATTACTGAGCTATGTTGTCCTCCCTTTTTTCAACCATAATTTGGCTGCAGTCAATAATTCCCCAATGAAATAAGTCCCCAAACGATAAAATGAAATAAGGCCCCAAATTTGGGGTGTTACATCATATATAATAGTACCTCAATTTAAATTATCAAATAAGGCCCCACTAAAATGAAATAAGGCCAAAAAAAAAAAAAAAATGAAAGTAGGCCCCAAATTTGGGGTGTTATTTCATATGAAATTCCCCCGGCGCTAAATTTAAATGCATGTTGCAAAATCGGTGGTTGTGTCAGAATACACCGATGCTGTGTGTGAATTGACAATGCAAGATCGTCATAAGACATTCCGTGAGATTTGGGCATCCCTTAATATTTGTTCCACTAGCTTATGTGGTATTTTGCATGAACACGCCTTGCCCTAAAGAAGGGTTGATCCCTTTGGATTCAGCATAATTTGACAATCGTTCAAAAAACGGTATTTCACAGGTGACTAAACAGCAATTGATCGTGTGTGTGTTTCCATGTTATTCATGCACGAAGCACAGTGTAGCAAATTGTCGCTGTTTCTTCTGCCGAATGGCATGTGGCAGAGACAAAAATCAAAGTGTGTTTTATTTGGATATAAAGCACATAAAATATTCACGACCTTGAGCCTGCCAACCAACAACTAAGACCAACAACTGTTTTTTAAATTATATTCTTAAAATTATAAAATATTAGGATATGGAATTTCAATAAGAACGAGACCAGAATCTTCTTCAAAATTAACACAAGGCAACAAAATCGGACTTGTTTCAGAAATCTCTGGAGATTTTGGTATAAACGCTATACGAATACTACTTGCCTTTATATGTGAAGTACCACAAATATGGCCGGCTACTAGATTAGATGACAAAAGTTGAGCGATTTAAATATGATCTAGTAGCCGACCTAATTTGAATCATTTTACATATAAAAACCTCTAGTTTATTTCCAAATCAAATCGTTGGTAAGAAAATCTCTAGAGATTTGTGGAACACACGTTTTTCAAAATATTGAAAGGGTCGTGGTTATTCTAGATTATTTTCATGTGCTGAACACGAATCTGCTTAAGTATACTCGTATCAGCCTTTTTTGAATAAAATCCAGTTGTTATTTTAGTATTTGGACTTACAGGCCAAGGCTTATTCAGACTTCTCAAGACTTAGTTGTTTTGCTTTAATAATGTTTTATCTTTGTAACCACTTATCGGATTTGTGTGAAATTTGAACACGATATAAAATTAAAACCATGGAAGCCAGTGTATTTTATATAATTTATTTTTCATTTTTGAAGGTATAATAACTTTTTACTTTAAAAATATTTATAATATTTATTCGAAAATTTAATATAAAATTTTTTATTTATCTTTTTATTTTTTTTTTTTTTTTTTTTAACTGGTTTTTTTTTTTTTGTGAGTTTTTTTTTTTATTTATTGTTTTTAACTTTCGTTTATTATTTTTTTTTTTTTTTTTTTTATTTTTTTTTTTTTTTTTTTTTAATTTTTTGTTAATAAAATTTTTTTATATATTTTTTTTTTTGTTTTGTATTTTTTAATTTTTTTTTTTTTTCTTTTTATTTTTTAATTATTTTTTCTCTTGCAGAGTGCCGCAGATTTAATGAGGATTGGCTCAGCACTTTGAGAATTAATCTCTGTGGGTGACTGGACATTCGAACGGATAAGTGCAGAAGATGGCCAGACTGACCTCCAAGACTTGGCACCATCCACTAAGCTCCACCGAATACTACCATTTAGAATCGATGGCAAACAATTCCCATAGTCGAAATATCCTAGGATTACAATGGCCTAGCGCTTAATACTAAATAACAACAAAGGTCCGTTACACCGTCAAAGAGAGTGATATATTTCGTTTATTAGTAAGGGGCCCCTTTTACTGGACACTGAAACCTAATAGAAGCCTTAACAAATCCGCTAACACAAAGACTACTGTAGCAAAATTGCACTCAGCAAAAAGTGTACAACACCTCTTCTGTCATTTGTTTAAATTCCCCAACGAAAAAACAAAATACTGGATACGCCTTTTCTAAACGAGTCTGTCAGAAATACTCTGACAGAGATTTTGCTGCTCAAATTTCTTCGGTATCTTCTTGGTTTAACGGGACCCCCCACACCAGGGACAAAAATTGGCCTATATAAAAAAAAAAAACAAAACCAAAACAAATTTAAAATATATAAAATAATTTTTTGGAAGTTTATTTTTTTGTGTGCAAACATGTTTGAAAAGAGAATCTTGTATATATATTCCGCACAGCTTATAGTTCTCTTTTATATTTTAGTGGAGCATTGTATTTTCATTCAGTTAAGAATACTTTTGCTTCAAAGTTTACAAACTTTTACCAGATTGTCAGTTGCCAAAAGTAAAAATTCAGATTCAAAGCGTTTTTTTTTTTGTTATAAGCCTTAGGGTGCCTTCACACTGTTCGACACATGACATATGACATCTAGAAGACCTATATTTCCCCATAAAATTCTATGAATTTGTGGAGCTATTCAAATTTAAAACCTAACAAAAAGCAGGACTACCAGACTATAATGTCTCATGTGTCGAACAGTGTGAAGGCAGCCTAAGTTATGGCTCATATAAAATGGTTATTCTTATAAATATATGATTTATTCCTACCACAAATTTCCGTCAACAATTAATGACCCCTCACAAAACGGATTTCCGTTCAACTTTCGCTCTCATCAGCCTTATCTCCTGATCTCTCCCCCTCTCGCCGACAACAAAAGCCAAATTTCACTTTTTAAACCACTGTGCGATTGGATGCGCACTGCTTAGGAACAAACTGGCATATGGAACACAATGCTCCGCTCTCTTTCCCCGGTCTGATCCGGCTGTCCGTTGTTGTTGTTGTTGTTATTATTGCCGGTAGCAGGCGGCGGTGTGTAGAGAGAGTAGTACAGTACGTGCCACTTCCTTTACATTCAGAAAAATAAAAATCGCTTACACACACACGGACGGGCAGGCGAGACAGACAAACAGACAGTGAGTAGTGAATGGAAGCGGTGCCGGGGGAATGCGGTAGGCTTGGCGTCTGCGCTGTGTGTGTGTTTGGTTTTTGTTGTATTTTCTTTTTATGCTGCTGCCTTCATGTTGTTCTTGTACAGTTGCAAAGACACAGTTGAAAACGAGTTTGCCTTTCCCTGCCCGATATGGCAACGCTGCATATGTTGGCCCCCCCTCACCCCCTCATTTTGCTTATTAGAAACAAAAAATGCCGCTGCGCTCTGTTGTTGCTGTTTTTTTTTTTTTTACGTAAGAAGGCCGTCGAACTCTACACAAACCAGAAAGAGAGAGCGCGCAAAGAGGTAGAGAGAGAGCATGCAAATAATTTGAGAGCAAATACACGCATGAGTTTGTGTGTGTGTGTGTTGGTCTAATGATTACCGTTACAATTTGCATGTAGTCTAGTCGGACGTCTCGCGACGCGACCCAGACTAGACGACCCAGCAAAAATAACAATTTTCTTGAGCATGACCTTTTATCGTCATCGTCTCGGGCATATTGTTATTGATTTTTTTTTTGCTACAAATTGATGTGCCTCCCCTTCTGAATTTGTCTCTGGGATGTGGTGGTTCAATGTCCTAAACCGCACACAACAAGTGCAACAATTGTAACAACAACAACAACAACTGCTACAGAATGCAAGTGCAAAAGCGTAGCGGACAAAGATGGCATGCAAAGAGCATAAGGGGAGAGTAGAAGGGACTGAGCAAGCTCCAGGTCCTAGGGCAATCTATTAACATTTCTGTGTTGTTGTTGTTGTAGCTCATCATCATCTTTTCGGTACAGTTGGAACCTGTATGTATGTATAGAGACACACACACAAATAACAGTTAATTTCCAATGCATAAAGAACACATTCTTCAAGAGAAAGTGTTAGTTTAGTTTCATAAAGATTTTCATTCTGTGAATTCCTAAAGATCCAATAAGACGCAGAGACACTCAATAATACAACATCCGCAAGCGGTAACCCAGAAAACATTGTGTCAGGTTTGACTTTTGTGTGAGGTGTGTGTTTGTGTGTGACGTCAATTGGCTTTGGAATGGTGTCGGTGTCGATGTCGACGGCCCACTTCTCTCACCAGCTCATAACTGTTTACCGGAAATACAAAGTAGTTTTGGGTGAAGATTTGCCCACCCAACATACAAAAAATCATAGTTTTCTTCCCAAGTTTTGGCGCGCACATTTAACGAAAAGGGAATGGACCTGAATCGAGAAATCTCTTGTGGAATGTTGTTTACGTGCGCGCCTGCGCATCAACCAGAATCCCCAGTTCCACGAATTCGCCAAAGAAGCAGAAAGTTGTTGTTGTTGTCGTCTGAGTTTCATCCTGTTCGTCCCGTTTTGGGCTGGCTACCTGCCTGCTGCGCCGCCGCCGCCCCTCCTTTGGTTTTATTTTTGTACCACCGCCCTGCTCCGCTTCTTGTTTGTGTGCATATTTGCTCCCCCAAACCGAAGTCATCGTCTGGGGCTGTGTCAATAACATGTTGATCCTACTGCAGCAGCAGCAGCAGCAGCGTGCGAAACAAAAACAACAACAACTACAATAAGCCCAAGCCCCAAAAGCTAAAAGAAGCCGAAGCCGCATTTGTTGTTATTTATGCCGCCGCATTTATTCAACGGGTGGGAAAGAGAGGAGGAGAGCTAGGGAGGCAGGCAGAGTGTGAATGAGCGAGCAAAGCAAAATGTAGGCAGTAGTTGGTAGAGTGACCGTTTAACGTTTATTTTCTTACCCGGTTGGTATTTTTTTTTTATAGATATTTGAAAATTAGATTACAAATAATTTGGTTATAATGCCTAAATAAAGTAATTTATGAACATTAACAGACACCATTTCCACAGTAAAGTCAACCAAAATTAATACTAAAAAATAATGTTAATTACACAAGTTTACAAAAAAAGGCCAACTTTTGCAATAGAGAAATTAGCAACCGTTCCTTATGTATTTTTGGCCGCTGAACTCAAATTAATTGTCCGTTTTCTCCCAGCACGTCAGGTTTACGAGATATTCGCATAAACGTGTGATTAGCGAGGTATCTTTACATATGTTGGTCCTGTAGCCACATTAAGTGTCCTATTCGAACAAAATTTGTTTTAATGTGAGCTGCATTGAATAACGTTACAGAAAAACCAAACACGATGTTTTGATTTTACTGATAAGGTACAAATTTTTAGATTTTAATACAAAATATGTGGTTATTTTTTGATAAAATCTATTTTTTCCCAAGTTTAAAAAATTCTGCAAAATTTTCTGCTAATATTAAAAATGTTAGAAAAAAATAGTTGGGAGTCCTTTGTTTCTTCTTATTTTACATATTTTCAGTTTTTCGATATCATCGCGTTTTTAAAAGTTGTAGCCCAAAAAATATAAAAATTTTCGACTTTTTGCTATCTTCTCTGTTGCAAAAGTTGGCCTTTTTTTGTAAACTTGTGCTATTTTACTGTTTATTGGTAGTGAAACGAATTTTAACATAAGTAACGTAAAGTACGTACAAATGTTTTTCAAAATTACGTACGAACAAACCGCTTTGTGGAGCTCACCAATACGGAAATCTTGAAATTTGCAACTTTTTCGTATGGGTTTATGTCTTAAAATCGCATTGAATCAGGCAAAATTTGCAAATTTTGTATAAAACCTAAGATAATTTTGAACATTTTATAAATGGCAACAGTCGACGGGTGAATAAAGTAGGTGTAGTATAAACGGACCAAAATAGTCGCCAAATTTCCATAGGACCCAAGACCAAATTTTCATTTCAGAATTTTCCAAAGATTGAACAGTCCAAAATATTGCAAAGATTGAAAATGGCAATGTAAATTTAACGGGTAAATAGAAGAGGAGGTAGACTAAACCAGTGCACACTGGGCCCAATTGGCATTTTTTGGCATAAAGTCTAAAATTGATGCTGCAGAGCTGCAACTTGGTCTATATGATAGTTATAGAATGCATAATTACTGGAAAAAAATTTGAGGTATTTCCAAAAGTGAAATGACTTCACTTGGCAACAATGATTTTTTTAATTGAGCTGTCCTTTTTTTTTAATGCAATACCGAAAGAAGTTGATCTGAGGAGTCAATTGATCTCTGAAACACGTCAAAAAAATTGTTCGCACGCAAATTATGGCGAGCATGTGATCTCCTATCCTGTTTATACAGCTTATTCCGCGTTTCCGATGCATTTTCGCCAAGTCAACTTACCGGAACAACCGATGATGTATTTTATGTAATGTTGGGGACATTGGATACCACGTGTAATTGGTCAGATTTCGCATTGAATTATATAATATTGTGCTTTGCTCAAAGAATTTTTCAGCATAAATTCTAGTGCAGGAGACAGAGGTATGGGTTCAGATGCAGATCATTATATGGCAGCTTGGACGACCCATTTCTTTAAGGCTGTGCGTCTCCTCCTGTCTTTCCAAAAAAAATTGTCATACCTAATGATAGCCAATTAGAATGTCTCTACTTAAATGTTCGGATACTACGACTACATTTATTTTTACATATTTTTCAATTCAGCTTAATTTCAGGTTTATTTCATCCTTTTTCTCATTGCTGAGCTTATAATCCAAATCCAATCCTTATATGCCAAAAAATGGGCCATTGGGCCCAGTGTGCAGGGTGGGCAGCAGAAATAACGGAAAGGGTACAACAACATTCTTTTTTTTGTCATTTGCTTCGATCAGCGCGACGCAGCGGGTGTTTGTTCTAATATCTATTGCGTGAGTTCAGGTAAATATCGGCCCGGATTGCGCGGGTAAGAAGGGCTATGAGGCTGCCCACCGCTGGACTAAAAAATTAAAAAAAATCGAGAAAATTTGCAAAATTTTCACACGACCTAAAATTATTATAAGGATTTCAATAGAATAGGATAAATATATGTGGTGTAGACGAGATATTACGAAATTTACAAAATTGAATTAGTTCAGTTTATCATAAAGATTTCATAGTTTATAAACACGGTTTAAAAATATTTAAGAGTTCACACAGGCAAATTTTTAGGAAAATTTGTCCAAATAGGCCAAATTGTTTAACTTCTCAATCATATTTGATGACATTTTAATAGTAAATAAGTCCTGCAAATATCTACAACCAAACTTTCATCAAAATTTGCCAAATTATTTCCCTGTGTGAACCTTGGCACGAGTCATGCTGACGAAATTTTTTTTTCATTATTTGAAAGTACTCTCCAATCTCTATATAAAATACTACCACTATATTTGGGTGAAGGATTTCTCGGCAGAAAGCAAAAATATGCGTACGAATGTATCGAACCTAAAGCAGCAAATGCCCATACCGGATGAAAAATTATGTTCTTGGTTGGGTCCAGGTGGTTGGTTTAAAATGAATCGTCCGATGTTAGTGGGCTGTAGTTTTCAGGGCTGCAAACCAGTTATACACCAAACCGATTTGAACCCGGAATTACAACACTTTTATAGGCTGTAAACCGAACCTTAAACCATGGTTCGTATACACACAAAGTACCTACACAAACCACAAAACGTACCGATTTAAACGGTATTTAACGCACCGACCGACACTACCTCGCTTTTTTTCAGCAATTACAACACTTTTTATATGCTGTGAACCGAACCTTAAACCGAAACCAAAATTAAGGTAATTGTTAAACCTGTTCTGAACCTAAATTTTTGGTTCAACATAAATTAAGACATTCTGAAATCTATGAAATTAGTTGCCTGTTTAAACTGTGCGTCACAAAATTAAAATGTATTGTAATAAAAGACTCTACAATGACGTTTAAAAATAACCAAGCATAATAAGCTTTGTTTTAGATCCATGATTTGAACGTTGATGACTTTGTTACCAAAGTGTTTCAAATAATTTAGTATTTATTGACCTTATTAAATCCTTAGATGGCAATAATAGAGACCCGACTAAATAAAACATTTGAAAGATATCATCTTACCCTCTCTGTCCTAACATTACCATCAAATGAAGTTTACTTCTAAGATTAATTGCATAATTTTGGAGAAGCTGATGATACTCAATTGGTCAATGTTTTTCAAAGACCAAAACCAAGACTTCATTGGTGAATCTGAAAACGCAGTTCTATCTATCTTCTATTTTTTTTTGGTCTGGCTTATGGCCTATATGAATTTGTTCATGGTTGAAGCAAAAAATGGTAGTTTATTTGGCGGTTTTTTGAATTTCTCTGAAAATTATGGCCGTCCATCATGAAAACTTGTTCAGAGTATTAAGAATATCGTGAAGATTACTCCTAATTTTGTTTATTAATCTCAAAATGGCCGTTTGTAATTTTTTTTACTTAATTTTCGGCGGTTTCTTCCTGCAGTTCAACCATCGTGAATATTTTTATCACAAAGCAAAGGAAAAACAGTATTTTTAATTTTTAAAATTTATTTTTGACCCATAAAACAAAAAATATGTATAAAATCGTGGAATTAAATATTAAAAAAATATTTGCCCACTTCAGAAATAATTAGCCATATATATGATTTTATGTATCATTTAACAAATCAAAATTTAATTAATTTTATTAATATATTTTTTTTAGTATTTTTCCACCTCACTTTTAATTCAGTATATTACCCTTGGCCACTTATGGTCATACTAATTCATTGCATTTCGCAGTTGTCTTTGAAAGTGTTTGCAATGCGGTTGTGTTTCTGTGGCAACCGCATTGTCGGCGTGGTTTTATTGTTATTGTTACGTTAATAGCTTATTACTTAGTGTGAAATTGATAAAAACGTAAATCAAAAGTAAAAAGTTGTGTCCAAGTAAAAATAAATTTATTAAAAAAAAAAAACAAACTTCTTTAGCGCATTTTTTCTCTTTGCCTGTGTGTTTGTGTGTGTGTGCGTGTGATTGTGTGAATTGAATTTTTAGTTTGAAAATTTTATTTAGTTTATTTTTGTTAACGACGCATAAAATGATTTTATGTATAATTTATTTGGCCATATTCTCATTTTTGGTCCGCGCCCCGTTTTCTCTGCTTGGTGCAAAATTCTTAGAATTCTTGACAACATTCCCGCGCGCACACACTTACAAATTTTTTTCTTCCCGCGCACATCGAGAGAGAGAGACGCACTTGAACTCTCACAGCACACCTAAAGAAGAACAAAAAAAAAGTGGTTCTTGTCTCTGCTAAAAATGTTATGCCCATCTCTTTCCGACTTGTAGTTTGTTAAACTAGTAGGACTTGTTTTTGCAACAACAAAAAAACCGGTAAACTTTTGAAAGAGAGGCTGGGAGAGCCAAAGAAGACTTCTCCTACGTCTTTATTTTTGTGGTGGAATTTTGTTTTAACCATATTTTTCACACACTTGCTTTTCTTACAGTTTTCTAAACACACACACACACACACATGCACATGCTCACGCATATATGGCCAAGTAGAAGAGCCAACGAACTCGTGCAAGAGCGACGCCCAAGAATGAAACAACACAAAGCAACATAAGAAGGCCAACAAGCAGAGGAAATTTTTATTAGCGGTTGTTCATGTATGTATGTATGTACGTATGCTTAATTTTTGTTGTTGTGTGGTAGTTGTTTATTTTTTGTATTTAAACTCATTTTTATGTAGTGAGCAAAACAAAATTGAGCAATTAATTTATTTTGTCTAGAGTTGCCACCTGGTCAACGAACTTGATTTCGTCGCTGATCTTGACCTACACGGGGCATACTATACAAATTTTATATGGTTTTTCAACCTTAATCTACTTCCTGTCTCACGCGCACACAAACACAAACTCACGCGCCAACAGACAGAAGCGGTGGCGGATTAATTTATTTTATAACGGAAATTTTGAGAAGAGCGAGAAAGAGCAACTTGACGCCATGTCGCGTCAATCAAGCGCGTCTGCTAACTGTAAATCGCACACACACACACACTTCTCACATTTCTATTACGACGTCGCGACGCGTCGTTGGCTCTTTAATTGCATTTGTTTTTTTTGTTGATGTTGTTGATCCTCCTTTTTCTATGCTGCTGCTATGTGTGTGTCTTATCAGAATTATTGACGACCAAAATCAAAAAAGACTGGCGCCAACTTTTGTTTTTGTTTATTGGAGTGCATTGGTTCATTATCATATTTCGTTTGGCTCTGTTGCGTGTGTGTGTGTGTTTGTGTAAAAAATTTGCAAGAAAAAAAATTGTACTTCATTCATTCATTTAGGCGTCTTATCATCTGCATCAGTCGATCTTTTTTTTAATTTTGTGTGTGAAAACCGAACGAATTCTGAATTGGAGCAATCGCAACATTCACCTCATCAGCTTTGAAAAGTTAACAACAACAACGACAGAGAGCCAGCCGACTGTGCAGTTCCCACCAACAGAACAATCCTCTAAGGAGAATTGTGTCCTTCTTCAAAGTGGTTGTGAAATGTTTGCCTTTTTATGCCTATTCATATCACAGCCAGCTTTGAGGAGCGACGCGATGCTCAAGACAAAAAAAAATTAAAAAAAGTTTAAAAAAAATGTTAAAAATTGGAAAGAAATATGACTTTATAAAAACCTTAAACCATTAAAAAATAACAGAAACATTTAAATAACAAAAAATATTTGGAAAATATGTATAACATATATTAAAGACTTGTAAAGGCAAAGCTAACTTGGCCTGTACCGAAGTTTTGATACCATGAAATAGCTTGTCTCAACGGTTAGAGACTTCGACCAAACTTCGCAAATCAGCTTAAAAAACATTACATATTACCCATGACCGTGTTTGAGAGCAGTAATATTGAGAACAAAACAGTTTTTCTTACTAAAAACCGTTTTCCGAACGAACATTTGTATGGCAGCTACAAGAAGTAGTCATCCGATCCGGTCGGTTCCGACATATTAGCAGCGTGCAGTAAAAAGAAGACTCTGTGCAAAGTTTCAGATCGATAGCTCCAAAACTGAGGGACTAGTTCGCGTAGAAACAGACAGACGGACAGACAGACGGACAGACGGACGGACAAAGCTTAATCGACTCAGCTCGTCATGCTGATCAAGAATATATATACTTTATGTGGTCGGAGATGATTCCTTCTATGCGTTGCAAACTTCTGGGCAAAATTGTAATACACTTTTCAAGTGTATAAATATTAAAAAATCTTTCGAATATTAAAGAAATATAATATTCGAATATTTGTATTTTTATCGAAAGATAAACTTTATAAAAAAATATTCTTAATATGGATAAGAAATTGAGTGTTTTTTGACTAAAAACTTACCAACACTTAAAAAAATAATTTTCAATGTTTTAAAACTAAAAACAATTATATTAAAGACTTTAAAACTTTAACAAAATTATCAAAATTTTTGGACAATTTATATTTAAAAAAAGGTGATGACTTCAGTATTAACTGAAAATGAGGGAATTTTGATATTTCGTCTAATTTACCAAATGCATCATCTACCTATTTTAAAATCTTTAAAAATATTAACATTTTTTTCCCAATAATTCCAATTATGATTGTCCATATGGGCATTCCACTAAAATCAGAAAACCTCTATTCTCATTTACACACCTGATCATATTAATAGGTACAGTGTACCTGGTACACACATCAACTCTGACTTTAAGGTAACAGAAAACAGTTTTATTCATTGTTTCAAACTTAAAATTTGTTCTCATTGGTTCTTAAACTATTTGTTTTTAATAAAATAAACTTAATTTGGAACATAGGATAATAATATAACATAAAACATATCATTTTGTGTTTCAGATACGTTTTCAGTGTGATCATAATAATAGGTACACTTACTTCATGTGTTGTTTATTTTGTTTATTTGTATAGAAATAGTTAACAATTATCTGTCAGCATTAAAAGGGGTTACAAAGTATTAATCACCATTCAGACAGGGGAGTTTTTTTTATTGATGCCCCGGCTCATCAGGTGGATGGAGAAGGCAGGTTCAAGTGCGTGGAGAGGATAAAAACAATATAATATTATATAATACGAATTAATATAACACGAATCAATATCGCCATTGATCAGCTTATGTACGAATATGACACCATGGCAAGTTCTCCGATTCTTCAGCGATGGCAGATTTATTGGCCGTATCCTGTCAGTATAGGATGGTAGTGGGCGAAGAGGCTCCCAGTTTAGGCCGCGCAATGCAAACAGAATAAATTGTTTTTGAACACTTTCTATAAGGTCTTGATACTTATCATACTGAGGAGACCAAACGCAAGAGCAATATTCAAGGATCAGGCCAACAAAGAGAGGTAGACAGAAGTTTTGTGATGTAGGGATCATCGAATTCCTTGGACCAGCGTTTACTAAAAGCCAAAACATCCTTAGCTTAATTTACTATTATGCCGATGTGGTCATTATAGCAAAGTTTATGGTCGAATAGAACACCTAGGTCAGTCGTAGTATGAATGCGTTCAAGATTGCTGTGCCCTGAAGACTAGGTAAACAAATGAGGTCTATTGCGGTAAAATGTCATGTGCTTGCACTTTGAATGATTTAAGTGCAGCAAATTGTTTTGGCACTAAGATTGAAGGCTGACAAGATCATTCTGTAACAGATTATGGGAGTCAGTACCATTGAAGGATAAAGAAATTTGTACATCATCCGCATACATCAAAACTTGTGATGACTCATCACTGATGAGGTTATTACCTGGGAAGCTGATTTGACCTGAGGAACACCACGAAAAGACATTCAATTCAGGAAAACCAATTAATGAAAGTTTATGCAAAAAAGAAGATGATTTACAGAATCAAACGCTTTGCTAAAGTCAGTAAAAACAACGTCAGTTTGCTGCTTTTCAAGAAATCCTCGCCGGATTATAGAGCTTAAACTCAAGGAGATTGGTTAATGTAGAACGGCGCTTCATAAAACCATGTTGAGTTGGAGAAATTATGGAGCTACAAAAGTGTTGCAACTGAGTAGTGATGGGTTTCTCAAATAGATTGGGAATCGGATATAATTTTGCAATGCCACGATAGTTCTCGTTGGTAAGAAAAAAAATTTTAATTTCCATTATGTGTTCTTTTTTTAGGTAAATTAGTATTTCTAATTAGTATCAGTGTATCCACCTCTATTTTTGGCCACTACTGCTATTCTTTTTGGCATCCTTTTAATAAGAGCCTGGCGGGTCTCTACTGGTGTCTCATACCACATTTTTGGACACCTT
>JAEIFU010002152.1:0-49642 GCA_018904235.1 Lordiphosa stackelbergi
ATAGCTTCTTTTTTTTTCTTGACCAAAGTTGGCAGCACTACCTACACTCCACACTCTGGTCACACTCACCACCTCATCAACCAAATTGTTAAAGTTTTTTTTACTTAGTTACGTTTTCACAGCGATAACAGACCCTCTTATTCCAAATCCAACACATGTACAAGTGAACCGAACTAACCAAATTGAACGCCAGTGGTTAATAGTAACGGCGTAGCCTGCCAAGCATCAGACAGCCAAGATGATTGAAACAAGACGTCCGAAGTTGAAGATGGGGCCGTTTGCCCTTGCTGCGGTAAGTCGACGTGTTCTAAACCAGCCGCTGAATCAGCCGTCAGCTCAACCCTGACATCATCATCATCATCATCATCGTCATCATCGACAAGCCGACAATAATGCTGTAACAAAGCGAGAGAGAAGCAACTAAGTCACAATTTACTTCTTCATGTTTGCAGGTTCTACATGTCTTACACCCCCACCCCACAGATGCGGCTGGAGCTAGTGCCAGGCCGATGACCAGTGAAAATATTGATATGACATTAGGTGAGGCCGTGTTGGACCCTCTCCACCCCTTTTCCCTCAAAAAAAAAAAACAGCGACAATATTTAATCAAAAGAAAACCAAGGCAAAAAATCAATTATCAGACTGTTTTTTTTTTTTTTGGTATTGACGTGTCACAAATTAAACTTCGCTTTGCCAACGTGGTAGCAAAATAACAAAAGGGTAACAAAATTTAGAGCAAGTTTAATATTTCCAGAAGAATTAATGAAACCTTAGATTTTTTACTAGGTAAACATTGGCGTTCCAGTAAAACCTATTGTAATTCAAAGCCTCGACTGTAAAGTGTAAACTTTTAATATAAACATTAAATTTAGCTGTATTGTGACAATCCAAATATGTTTTCATCCCTCCCTCTCCCCACCCCCGCCCCCCGCACTCCTTTTAATCTTATCAGGAGGGGCATAACACGCTTGTCAAGTTATCTTACACAAACTTTTTTAATTCCTTTTCGCAAAAGTGAAATGGCTTGGTACATACCCAATATCATGTTTTTGCCTCAGCATAAAATTCCTTTTGGCCTTTTGGCTCTACGGCTACAGCTGAAAAAAACGACTTTAGAATAGTTTTTTAGGCAAAACCTTTTTCTACTTTCACTTTGACACATTTAAAGCGTTTTTTTTTTATGCTTCTGTTTTATAGAGAAGCAAATTAGCGCAGTGCTAAAAACAGCCACGTAGCATATCAGCTTTGGAAAATCAAACGCAGCATTTTGTATGTAAAATTCGTCCTGCCCGCTGCGCTGTCTGTGTGCAACGCGACCTAAAAGGGGAGTAAAAATGCATCCCGTTACATTTTTAATTCATCTCTGGAATACTAAATCATTTTGGAATTATCAGGCAAAACAGTGGCAAATCCGAATCATGAACAAACATCTTCATTCTGTTCCGATATATATATAGATAACATGTAAAGATAATAAAGCCAAATAGCGATCAGTATTTGCTTGTCAAGTCTCCAATCCTCCCACTGTTTCTGAGTAATTCTTAGCTAATTTTTTATATTAGAAGCTAAATACAATGCATGTCACTTAAATAGGTTCATCATATCCAAGGTTGGGTCCCATAAGATTAGTAATATTTTTGGAATTAGCATTAATTTAAAAATAACTCAAAAAATTTTAATTGGCATTTAAAATTTCAATTCCAATTAAAATATTTTGAATTGGCATTAAAGTGAACAATTTTAATTCAAAATTTTCAATCGGCATTTAAATGAAATAATTCTTAATTCTATTTATTTTATTCATTCCAAAATGATCTTCGTTGGCAGCTGAGGCACTCTGACCCAGCACAGGGTGAAGTCACAAAGTTCTCATTACGAACAGCAGTACTTGAAAACAGATGAATCACCATTTCGAGTGCATTGCGCAACACTCTTCCTGGTATTTGGTACTCATTGCTGCTTCAGCACTTTTTTTAGCATGCATCGCTCAAGATTAGAGGCTTCCGTTCTCTCATCAATCGATATCATCAGAATTCGGCTAGCTTCGCTGATGGTAAAATCTGGAGGCCGGGTGGTTGATAGCGTGATCCTTAATACTATCGCTGGAATCGACATCGTTGTTGTTTTCGCAATAAAATTCACTGAACATTTTCTCATTCAATCAAAGAACGCGCTTTGAGACTGGGATTCAATGCCACTTTGAAAATTCTGAATTATAATTATTTTATTTTAGTGCCAATTGAAAATTTTTTAAATTAAAAACTATTTCATTTCAATGCCAATTCAAAAATATTTAAATTGAAATTGAAATTTTAAATGCCAATTTAAAAATGTTGAATTTCCATTACCAGAGATTTAATGCCAATTAAAATTGAGCATTATCAATTGGCATTACCAATTGGCATTGGGCGTATTCAGCAGATAATTCCGATTAGCGATTACAGACTACGATTTATGATTGCTGATGAGTCTCTGCTGAATGGAATTGATTGCATATTTTTAAGATATTCTGTAGGCTTTAGTTTTTAAATGAAAAATTTCATATGAATGTTCAGGAGCAAAGGTAGGCTGACTCCAGCCTACGTTTTCATACGTTTTATTGATTTCTATTCAACAAACATGATTGTCAAATTTCCAATCGTCAATCACTGTATTCAGCAGGTAATCGGCAATCGGCAATCATCAATCACAAATACGCCCATTGCACTATGGGCGATTAGCCAAATTTGTGCATAAACTCTAAAAATTAAGCTAGACCCTTAAAATTTTGTGTAAATGTGTGTATTATATTAAATCCAGAGTTTCGAAAAAAATGTCGCCGTCAATTGGGCCACGCCCTAACTTCTTGCCCCACAACTACCTGAAATGGTGTGGACAAAAACGTCACATTTTTATAAAAACTCGAACTTTTTGATGTGGTTTGGCACATTTGACAACCCGGAACATTGGTACTTATGTGTATTACTCACGCCCCCTGCCACTTGCCCTTTCCAACAGCAAATTAGGTCTGTGGCAAGTTCAGCCAATTTTCTTTTCAATCGTAGCCCTCCCTCAGTATAGCTTAGTTTTTGTCGTCCCATATTGAGGGTGATGATCTGGTAGTATTTTCTATGATCAATTTCCACCTAAATTTTTAAAACGCCATTCTGACTGCATGGTTTTATATATCTTGACAGATATCTTTTAATTTTGGCTTTAACTTGATCTATATTTTTTATGCTTAAATTTGATTTGCTGATCTCTGCTTTAATGTATTCAGTTATGCCATCTTCATTTCGATTGTTGCTGTTCCAAATACATTTACTTTACAGCCAAAAAGACCTATTTCTACTGAAATTTTTAGTTAGGTTTATGATTCATAAAATTGATTTGTATCGTTTTCATGGTTTCCGTTTTAGATTTTTTCATTTTTTTGTAGTAGGTGCTCTTGCAGCTTTAACGCCACATTCATTTCAGCTGTCAGATATGTTAAGATATAAATCGAAAGGTACTGAACTGCCAGCAATCGCGTGGGTTTAAATCGGGTTATTAGTTTGAATACAATAACGAAAAAAATATTTAAAATCGATTTTTGCTCGAAAATTCGAGTAATTTCATTTTGAATGCCTAAAAAAATATAAAAAAATCCAACGAACTATTTTAAGTTTTTCTACTAATGAATCCTTATTGTCTTTGTAAAAGTGATTCTCTTAAGTAAAAAAAATAAAATAAGTTTTTAGATTTTTTTATATTTTCCTAGGCGTTTAAAGATGAAATTTCTTGCATTTTCGAGCAAAAATTTATTTATTTGAAATATATTTGGCCGTTCAATCCAAACTACTAACCTGATTTAAAAAAATGTTGTACCTGATTATGGGCAGCTTGATTACCTTTCGATTCATATCTTGGCCGACTCTATTTGACAATTATGAACTGAGATATGGCTTAAACAAGAGCACCTACCGAAAATGAAAAATTCATATTTTAAAACGGAGCCATAAAAAAATCTTTTGAAATCCATTTTTGAGATCACATTCCAAACTAGAATAAAGAATATTTGAAGAAATGGATCATTTATTTTGTTTATTTTTTTGAACTAGTGATATCAAACCAGAGTTTCTTGCGAAAATTTATGTGTCATTAAAAATGCATATTATTCGATAAAGGGCAAAATGGGCAAAAAAATATTAATAACACTTTATACCAGGGGCTTTAATAACTTGCCATTTTTAGTTGCATGCGCCTACATGCGCAGCAAAAGTATTACTCCACAGAACATAATTACATTTGTTATTTTCTTCAAAAACACAATGAACAATACAAAAACAGACAAACAAATACAAACACAAAATTCGTTTCTATCAGCAGATATCAATTTTACATACCGTGAGCTTCGTTTTCCATATTAAACTTGAATTTTGTTGAAGCTGCTATTTATTTATTTACTTTCTCTTGCAAATACAATGAACTTTTACGTCAATTTTCAACAAGCACGCATTGATAAATCAGCTGACTTCGGAGAAGAGGTGCCAAAGAAGAGGTGCCACCTGACCGAAAAAATATTTTGTAATCTAATTCAAGTATTCACTTTCAATTAGAGTCACTTTTAGAAATTAATACCATCGATTTTTTGACTTTATGCCAGAAAAATCGCCATTTTGCCCAAAGTGCATTGGTAAAATAAAAAAGTTGTTGTTTTTCCATCAAAGTCTTCCACTAGCTTGACACTTCTTTCTGCTACATCATTGAAAAATTTCCCACAGCTTCCGTTATCAGTTCGGAAAATGATTTCTGTTGATATGGAAGTAGGAATATTAAAATAAAATTAATTGAATAAAAAACTCACTCAAAATCGAAAAAAAAAAAACCCCCCCCCCAAAACCTCTTTTTCACTTAGTCCAGTATCTTCATTACTTAATGCCTGCTCCATTTCCCCTGTTTCTCTGATTTTATGTTCGTCATCAAAAAAAAAGCTAGAGCAACAGCTTCTCCAGACAAATATCAAGAGTAACCCAAGGCCTTTTGAAACTTTTAAAAATTAAGTATGTCAGCATTAATGGCTGCCTTGGGGCAATTTTTTGCTTCCACAACTTATCTAAGTGTTGCCGGGCATAGTCTCATCAGCCTTTTTCTTCAATTCCTTCAATCTGCCAATTGCCTGATATTGTGCTCACAATAAACGTGCTTTTATTTGGTCAGATGGTTCCAATTTTGAATAGTTTGAAAGAGGGCATCTGCTTGGATCTTTCCTGATCCTGTTTCTATGGCTCTCTAACATCCATAGAACTTTGAAATAGTTTGGCCCGTGACAACTTATGGGCAATCGCTCAACAACTCATAATAGCTGATTTCGGTTGCATCCGCTTTCCGCTTCCCAGTGCAAACGTAAGTTTTTGAACCTATCCTTCAATCAAGGTTTTATTAGTTTAGCACGTTCCTCTCGCAAAGTCTTTCTTATTTGCAGAATGCTGGATCTGTTAATGACCAGCTTATATCGTGGCCCAGAGCTTCTACGTAGCTTGTAATAGGTTAACAGCTGACCTGAGTGTCACATCTGTCAGGGTAGCCACCATTTGGTGTTAAGATATACCAGCGATGAAAACCCTATTTTTTTTTTGAAGTATTTGATACATTTTTTTTTATATTATAATAAAAGACCAAATTATGGTATTTTTAAATTATTATTTTGTATTTATTTAATATATTTTTTAATTTAATATATTTATATTATTTTTATAATTTTGTTTTTTAATTTTTTTTGATGTTTTTATAAAATGAAATTTTTTAATTTTAGTTATTAATTTTTTTTTTTTTAATATATATTTTTTTATTTTTAAATTTTTTATTTGATTGTTATTTAAAAATATACGCCTGTGAACTGATGATTATCAGTTGTATTTACACACGTTTTCTTTGCGCCACAACTCAATTTTATTTATTCAAGTTTATTATTCAATGGTAACAAAAGATTTTCTTCATAATATTAAAAAACAGAACTAATATTTAGTTATTCCACCTTTGGCATCAATGACAACTTGCAGCGTGCCGGGTATTGATCTTACCAAAGTTTGTGCAAATTCTATGGTCAATTTCATAAATTTCAGCAATGGCTCCTTCCCGTTTTCGATGTATATCAATGGTCCTCTTGTTTTTAACAAGAGCCCAAACGTTTTTAATGATATTCACATCAGGGCTTTGTGGGGGCCAGGGAAGGTCTGTAGCTGCTATGTAACAGATCTGGTAGATTTGCTCCAACCTTGTTGTTTCTTACGCTACTTAACTGAAATTTGGTTTGTTCTGGTATATTTAGCTCCTAATACGACTTACACAATCGGATTCGATTTGGACCATTATTTCATACAGCTTCCATGTAGCCGATCTGTCCCATTTGAACTAACTTTGTTGTCTTTGGCGATTCGACACACTATTTCATATAGCTGTCATATAACCGATCTGGCCGATTTGAAGCAAATTCGCTGATGTTAAAGATATTGAACTGAAGTTCGGTTCAAACAATTGATTCGGTCATCAAATATGGTTCGATTTGGCATACTATTCGATATAGCTGTCATATCTGTCCGATTTGCTCAAACTTTATTTTATTTTACGCTATTTAACTGAAATTCGGTTCGTACTTTTATTTATAGCTCTAAATACGACTTACAAAACTTTTTTGTGGTCTTAGAGCTTAAGATTGTATCGCATGAACCTATTCAAAGGAAACGTTATGCATTTCAAGTAGAATAAATTCAAAGCAAACTTAGAAATTAACCCGTACTTGCGTTGCAGTTAGTTTTTTCAGCCACATTAAAACTCTTTCTTCACGGGATTGGCAAAGAGATACAAATTAAGAATGAAACCTATTCAACTGACCTGCAGTGTATATATCAGCTGTTTACCTGTCCATTGTTTCCCAACGACCCTTGTAAGGAAATTTCTTTAGCGAATGCGTCCACATTTTGTCCAATCCAATTTAGCTTCTCAAATAAGCTCACAATTTACTCAATGTAGCAGCTGAGAAATCGCTCCACAAGCATGGAAAATTGAATTTGTCTACTTTAACAACACATTTCAAATTGCATTTGGAGACTTCAACTTTGTTTTTGTTTTTTTTTTTTGCAGCTTCTAATGAATTGGTTTTCCTTAATTTTTATGCGGAATGGTGTCGGTTTAGCAATATTTTAGCGCCAATTTTCAATGAAGCGGCGGATAAGGTAAGCATAAGTCACATAATTGTGTTTCATTCCATTTCGTTCCTATGGCCATTTCGGTTGCTCTTTGCAGATCAAGGCGGAATTCCCAGAGGCTGGTAAAGTGGTGCTAGGCAAGGTCGATTGCGATCGTGAGACCTCAATTGCTTCCCGATTCCACATCAATAAATATCCCACTCTAAAAATTGTCCGCAATGGACAGTTGAGCAAACGCGAGTACCGCGGCCAGCGTTCGGCCGATGCATTCCTGGAGTTTGTGAAAAAGCAACTAGAGGATCCCATTCAAGAGTTCAAAACTCTTAAGGATCTGGAGAATTTGGACTCAAAGAAGCGCAGCATTATAGGCTATTTTGATCGGCGCGATCAACCCGAATATGATGTATTCCGTAAGGTGGCATCAAATTTGAAAGAAGATTGTCAGTTTCATGTTGGGTTTGGTGATGCCTCCCAAGCCATGCATCCACCTGGTAAGTGCAACAACTTCCCCTCTAAAATTAGTTAAGATTAAATTTTAATTTGTTGAATTGATCATAGGTACACCCATAATTGTATTCCGCCCTGATGTGGCTTTATCCCATGAAAACGACGAGACCTACAAGGGGGGGCTACAGAATTTCGATGAGCTGAAGATTTGGATTCAAGAGAAATGTGTGCCACTCGCCAGGGAAATTACCTTTGAGAATGCTGAGGAACTAACGGAAGAGGGCTTACCATTCCTGATTCTATTCCATAAGCCGGATGACCTCAACTCGATAAAGGATTATAAATCAATTATTGAGCGGCAATTACTAGATGAAAAACGTAAGCTGCTGTGTAAAACGGACTAACCTCCCTGTATGATACATATTTTATTCTTCTTTTGCAGAGAACGTAAACTTTCTTACTGCAGATGGGAAACGATTTGCGCATCCTCTACATCATTTAGGCAAGTCTGAGGATGATTTGCCTTTGATTGCAATTGATTCGTTCAAGCACATGTATCTCTTCCCGCATTTCAATGATATGTATACGCCGGGCAAACTGAAGCAATTCCTGCAGGATCTTTACAGCGGGAAACTGCACAGGTTTGTCATTAGAAAAAACTAAAAGGGAAATCAAATCGATGATATTTTTTTTATTTTGTTGCAGAGAGTTTCATTATGGGCCGGATCCCACGAATGATATACAAACTGATCCGAATACCGGCAAAGGTACCTCACCGCCCGAGTCCAAATTCAAGGAACTGGGTCCCTCAAAACATCGCTACACCTTGCTAGAAAAAGATGAACTGTAATATTAATTAATGTGTATTCAAATAAATTAATTAGAAACAAAAAAAAGGAGTGGACGACTAGGACCTGGGCAGGAATCAGACAAAAGTAGATTGATTCCTATTAAGCGATACCTAAGAAGGCGAGCACTTATAGCAGCGGCCAAGACCGTTAAGCGGTTCATGCTCAATGCTTAAGAAACTGCTTTTCGAGACCACAAATGACCACGCACGTATCTATGTAACCATGATTATAACAATATAAATAGAACACCAACCGCAAAGAATAAAGTCAAGATCATAAAGACTATTTCAAACCACGTTCCTTGACTGACAAATCATAAAGATCAAAAATAGTAAATAATGCCAAACAAACTTTACTCCCAACTAAGTTTAAAATCATGCCACGATCAATGCATAAGCGCAGTTCACACTAAAAGATCTAGCCACTGTTTTAAAAACCCGGGCTTTTTGAAAAATTTCGCGTTCTCTATCTATCTACTTACCCGTCTTTATTACAAGCTAAACACATCATATTATAAAAATTTGCAATCTTGTTTGTCCGATTGGACTACATCTCCATTTTCCCAGTCGTCAATTTCCATATATTAAATCTTCTCGATAATCTGAACTCATTTTGCAAATTTTTGCTATTTTCTTTGGACCGATTGACCTTCATTTCCCATTTACCCGTCTACAATTTATAATTATCCAGTCTTCTAAATATGGTAAACTTACCTAAAGTCACAGGAGAAGGCACTGCGCAGTATACTACGGCCGAACTGAATGCACCGGCTACCATGACGGAATCTCCATTTGAGAGATTAACATGGAGTTTTCCATTCGAATTGAAGGCCGGAAAAGCATCCACGGAAGACACCCAGAAGCACTGCAGGATTCCGCCCCAAAGTCGACAACTCCAGATGGCGGAAAGCGTGCAGAATATAATAAATAGCAGAATTTTTGCTATTCGGGTCGACGACGAATCCATCAAATCAGAGATCATTAAAATCGGTTAATATTTTTTTCGATTTCGACCCACTTCTGGACCCAACTACCAACAGTACTCTCTCAGATCCCATTCCAGGCCCAGAGTCAAAGAATGAACATTCAATGCACTACAACTTGTCTGAGTGCCTGGACATAAAAAGCAAATTCACCTACCTTCAGATTGCCCCAGACGAGAGACTTCTGTTTCGCGGATACTAGGTACTTAGCTTTGTCCTCGAAATTTGACTCTATCTGTCTCTCTCTCTCTAACACACAGTGAAGCATGACTTCGGTAACCATTCGGTGGGAATCGTCCCTAGAGCTAAGGCTGGGAAACTCTGGTCTGGAAAGCTTCTCAATCTCTGAAACACCCTGCTTACCGCCTGTTTGATTTTGCCAATAATACATCGGCATATGAGATATATTAAAGATGGTTCCCGATTTGTAGGCACTTAGAAACTGGAGCAGTAATTAGCAGATTAAAGAAGTCACACGATAAGCTATCGCCCTGCCTAAAACCTCTTTGGTATCAAAAAGTTCGGAGAGGTTCGTTCTTATTTTGACAGAGCTTTGAGTGCTTTTCAACGTCATCATGCAAAGTCGAACGTAATTCAATGGTATACCAAAGGTAGACAGCGCTTCAAAAACCTTGACCTTATATCGGTGTGTCGAAGGCGGCTTTGAAATCGACAAAAAAACTCTTCAAGCGCAGTAAGTCTTAGTCTGCAAGAGGTTATGATGAAGCTCATATCGGACAAATTTAATATAAGCCAGAAGCGGGGCATCATTAAAAGAAAACGGGGAGGAAATGAAGAATCTCGACGCATGTAGCAAAGTATGATAGATGGTGCCAAGAAAAACAACTTACAATCAAATACACAAGGAACAACCAATGAACAATTTTGAGACTTTGTGAGGAGCTTCTCCGAAGAATCCGATGCCGACAAAATTCAAAGGGAAACCCATTCATATTTAAATACTGTAACCAGCAACAGCGATAAATTTGATAAATTGTAATATTAAAAAAAAAAACTAACCGCAAACACAAGTTTTTGCAACACACAAAAATAATTTAATGCATTTTATAAAATCATGGCTTTGCAGTTATGTGGTCATTTATGGTGATTAAAAGTAGTTTCTTAGTTATTTAGCGGTCTTATTACCTTGGAGATCCGCCATTTACGAATTGCGCTTATGCATTGATACTGGTATGATTCTCCACTTGGCTGGGAGTAAAGTTACTTTAAAATTACTACTATTTTTGATCCCCAACGGTATTTTTTCATGATTTCCAAGAAGGACAAGGATCTCTCGAAACCTGACTTCTACCGGCCAATTAGTCTACTGCCAACTTTCTGCAAAATATTTGAAAGAATATTTCTTGGAAGAATGTTGGCAGTTAGCCTGTTGAAGAGGCTATACCAGAACATCAGTTTGGTTTCCGCAGAGGACACTGCCGCAACAGGTCCATCGACTCACAAACCACATATTGAAAGCAATTGAAACCCGCCAATATTGCTCTGCCGTCTTTCTGGATGTAAGGCAGGCGTTCGATCGCGTTTGGCACGAGGCCTACTTTTTAAGCTTAAGTCCTCCTCCCGCCAAAACAATATCTATTGATCTGCTCGTTTCTCCTTGGGCGCCGATTTACGGATGAGCTGAGAGGCGAGCGATCCAGCATCCGTCCCATTCTTGCGGGGGTACCTCAGGGAAGTGTTCTCGGACCGGTACTCTATTCCCTTTCACCTCGGCACTGCCATATCCAGTAGCCCATCGCACCTTCATAGATACGTATGCTGACAATACCGCTTTTCTTGCCTCTAGCAATATCCGCAAAAGAGCATCTGCTAAAGTCCAACAGTTCCTGGTTGGCTTTGGTCTTTGGGCAAACCGCTGGAAAATTGCCATTAATCGTTCAAAAAGTTAAGACTGCACCTTCGCCACGAGACGAGGGAAAGTTGCTCGAGTGCGACCCTAGGGTCAAGAGTCCCGTATTCGTAATCTTCTGTCAAATACCTTGGTGTGACTCTGGACCGCCGTCTGACCTGGAAAGCCAATGGGATACGAGCTGCAGCTACAGTCGCAGCTAAGGCCAAGGACCTGGATTGGCTTCTCAAACCTCGTAGCGGACTTTCGCTGCGGTGCAAAATCCTTGTATACAAGGCTATTATCATGCCTTCCTGGACCTGGGGGATCCCTCTGTGGGGCACAGCATGCTCCACTACACTCAAGAAACTAGAATCTTCTATAAGCCGAGTTCTTCAGCGCATCGCGGACGCTCCATGGTATATCAGACATACAACCCTATATCGCGATCTGGATGTTTTACCACTGTGCGCCCAAATCAATATGCACAACAGCAGGTATTATGATCGACTGGTGGCCCACACAAACAGACTTGCCTCTGAATTGGCCACAAACAGGCTCCGAAGACGACTTAACCGACGACACCCCTCTGACCTCTGGGTACACGGAAGGCGTCCCTCGGGCCGCCTGATCAACTTGACCTAAGTGTCCCCTTCCTCAGCAGGAAGACAGCTATCCCAGGCGTTTGCCGTACTGTCTAAGCCCTGTAATATATTAGTCTTTCTTGTTAACTATTTGTAAATAGATTATATATATAGATACCGCATCTCATACAAACTTTTTTTTGTGGGATCCAATGTCAGCTCCCAAGAAAAATCGTTCTTTGCGTCACATGTGTCATCTATAATATCTATCAACTTTTGCTCTCAGTCGTATAGCTAATTTAGAAAACGTATAGCTAAATTTCAATATATGTTTCCTCGTACAGGCAGCGAGAAGCACAAATTTGCATCCAATGTCAGCTCCCAAAAACAATGGTTTTTTGTTTCACATGCGTCATCTATAATATCAATAAATCTTTGGTTCTATCATAGAACTTCTATGTACCAAATATTGCCAAAAATATCATTAAACCAAAAAAAAAAGTTATTTTTTCCGCGATTTGATGATTTGTCAATCACGAAAAAGTGGTTTAAAACATTTTGTATGATCTTGACTATATTTTTACTTTTGGTCATCCATGGAATTTCTCGCGGTTCAGTACATAATCATGGTTATGAAGTTATGTGTGGTCATTTGTGGCCTTAAAACCTGTGTCCTAAGCTCTTTGCGGTTTTATTACCATGGAGACCCCTTAGCAGCGAATTGCGCTTGTGCATTAATCCTGGAATAATTTTCCATTTGATTGGCATTAACGTTTTATATTAATATTTATATCCTCTCTGGTATTTTTTTCGCGATCTAATAAGTCGTCAGCCGAGTGCCAGCTGCTGGCTCCCGGCTCACGAACAGGGCAAAAAGACGGAGCGCATAGGGTTCTACGTCAGACATTTGTGAGTAAACATTTCGTAGATTAAATCGTTTGGAGCTTGAACCGTTGAGCTGTTTTATTTTGAACGAGTCGAATAGATCATAATGGAAAGACAGGAACTGAACTATTCGATTCGGAAACATTTCCTGAGCTGATGTATTCGAACTGTTTTTATACACTTGAAAAGTGTATTATAATTTTGCCCAGAAGTTTGCAACGCATAGAAGGAATCATCTCCGACCACATAAAGTATATATATTCTTGATCAGCATGACGAGTTGAGTCGATTAAGCTTTGTCCGTCCGTCTGTCCGTCTGTCTGTTTCTACGCGAACTAGTCCCTCAGTTTTGGAGCTATCGAGCTGAAACTTTGCACAGAGTCTTCTTTTTACTGCACGCTGCTAATATGTCGGAACCGACCGGATCGGATAACTACTTCTTGTAGCTGCCATACAAATGTTCGGTCGGAAAATGGATTTTAGTGAGAAAAACTGTTTTGCTCTCAATATAACTGCTCTCAAACACGGTCAGGGGTAATATGTAATGTTTTTAATCTGATCTGCGAAGTTTGGTCGAAGTCGCTAACCGTTGAGACAAGCTATTTCAAGTGTATCAAAACTTCGGTACAGACGAAGTTAGCTTTGCCTTTCTCGTTTTTATACCCTTGGAGAGGGTATATTAAAATTGTCCAGATGTTTGTAACGCACAGAAGGAAGCATTTCCGACCACATAAAGTATATATATTCTTGATCAGCGTGACGAGCTGAGTTGATATAGCCATGTCCGTCTGTCCGTCCGTCCGTCTGTCCGTCTGTCCGTCCGTCTGTTTCTATGCTATCTCCTCCGTCAGTTTTAAAGCTATCGTAACCAAACTTTGCAGGAAGTCTTTTGGTACAAATACGCTGCACATTTGTCGGAACCGGCCGGATCGGATGACTATAGCATATAGCTGCCATAGGAACGATCGGTTGAAAAAGTAGTTCTAGTGAGAAAAACTTTTTTATTTTCAATGCTATCGCTACCAAACCTCGTATTTATAAGTTTTTTATGCTTTCACATAATTTCAGCAAGTTTTATGCAAATCGGGCAACTATATAGTATAGCTGCCATACAAAGATAGGTCTGAAAAAAAGTTTTAGTATGAAAAACTTTTTGTTTTCAATGCTATCGCTCCCAAACTCGTTACTGATCAATATGATATGCTAACACATAATTCTGTCAAGTTTTATCCAAATCGGATGACTATAGCATATAGCTGCCATAGGAATGATCGGTCGGAAAAATAGTATTAGTGAGAAAAACTTTTTGTTTTCAATGGTAGCGTTTCAGTTATAAATATTATCTGTCTTAACACAATTTTAGAGAGTTTGATCAAAATCGGATGAATATATCGTATAGCTGCGATACAAAAAACTCTGGCAGTATATGATGCTCAAGGGTATATAAAATTTGGTCGAGCCGAAGTTAGCTTGCCTCGATTTTTTTTAAATGGGATTCGAAGGGCACTACCAGTAGACTCGTGCAGGGCTCTAATATATATATCTTACCAATTTATCAATCCTACTTAGTACATTATTATAAACTTGAACACAATCCACAATCTGGGAAGCCGAAAATTTGTTTTGGGTTGGAGTTTGGTTGAAAGAGATTTCATAATCATTCGTGAAGCCTACTTAAATTGTAAATGATGAGCAGGAATTGTGTGTGACCTCTAGTTGCTACCATTTCATCTTTCCCGTAGGGCTCTTAAGTGTGGCTTAAGAGTTCCTTCAATAAAGCGTAAAGTTTGGCATTCCGTGTGTGTATGTAGCCACAGATAGGATATTTTACTCGGCGGCATTGCTGGCGAATCAGCGCAGCGACGTGCTTATACTGCTGAGCACAATTGTATGCACAGTAGATATCGTCGTGAAATAAGACTGCCTAGTGGAGGTAACCCTCCCCCACCATTTCCTCGCACCGTGGAGCTTCCGCTTCTGTTTAACCAGTCTAGTACATGCATTTATTAATGTGTCTATTACAGTTTTTTTTTTTTAATGTATTACATATGCCATACATACCATATGTATATTCTAAGTCAAAAAAAAAGGACAGGTTAATGCGGATTTGTTTGCGTTGACTGGTAAAATTGTATAAAATTATAATTAAAAGAGAGAGATAGGAGTAATCGGTATAATTAATATATATAATTTTTTTGAAAAGTATTCCCCGCTGGTTGCTCCGTCTCTCTAGTAGGGCCTGGAACGCATGCCCCCGTCGTTGCGCATGGGCCCACCGCCGTCGCGACGACCGCCACCGCCGCCGCCACGACCACCACCACGTCCGCCGCCGCCACCGCCTCCGTTGTCGCCATAGCGCGAGTAGCCACCGCCGCCGCCGCCAGAGTTGCCACCGCGATCGCGGTTCTGGAAACCGCCTGAGCCACGGTCGTTTCCGCCCCGATCGCTCATGCCGCCGCCGCCACCACCATAGCCGCCACCGCCGCCGCCGCCACCGCCATAGCCACCTCCTAGACCACTGTTGCCACCAGAGGAGCCCTCATCGTCTCCCTTGGGGGTCTTGCAGCTGAAAGAGATAGAGAAAGAGTTGAAAATGAAAGAGATGGCAACATATGCTGAAGAAGATTTCCCTCTCCTTCTTCAACGGACTGCTACATGAGCAAAGCCCTCAGCTTGGTTGAGCTAAGGCTGAAGAGGATGATTGATATTTTACAATTCCGACTTACCGATTGCATTCGTTGCGCCAAGCAAAATTGGTGTTATTGCAGCTATTGCACTTCCAGTCGCCATCGCGTGGCTGCACATTACCGCCACCAGCGCCTCCACCGCCGCCGCCGCCTCCTCCGCGATCAAAACGGCCACCACCACCGCCGCCTCCTCCGCCACCGCCGCGATCAAAACGTCCGCCGCCGCCGCCTCCACCGCCATTACCACCTCCAGGGCCGCCACGACGTCCGCCAAAACCACCACGTCCACCTCCGCCCTTATTCCAGTTATTTTGGCGCTGAGCCAGCGACACTTTGATGGTGCAGCCATTGAAATCACGCCCGTCGAACCACTCAATAGCCGACTGAGCGGCATTGGTATCATCATACGTCACCGTGGCCTCACCCTTGGAGGCACCCGTTTCCTTATTCTTGTACAGCCAAATCTTGGACTTCATGGTACGCTTGTCCTTCTGCAAGTGACACAAAAGTTAGTTACAATGACCATCTCTTGGTTTACCCCACAACTTACCTTAATGATGCCAATGGCTCCGAAATGAGTCTCAATGTCCTGCTCTGTGGTGGAGGGATCCATGCCAGAGACAAAGATTGTGTCCTCTTGGGTAATCATGTCGCCGCCGTTGCCACCTCCGCTGTTGCCACCACCACCGCCGCCCACATATCCTCCGGGTCCTACAAAGGCCATATAAATTTTAGTACACAAGCGGATGATAGAGGCCAAAAGGGGCAAAGCTTAAACGCGGATGGAACCAGGCAAAGGAGGTCAACCTCAAGAGTACTTTGAGAGAGAGAGACAGAGAGAGAGAGAGGGAGAGCTGGAGAGAGGACCGACTTTATCTAGGTAAAGCTAAAAACACACACAACCCACACACACGACGAGACGACCAAACCAATTGTTACTCTTCTACTCGTTGTTTAACCATTTAACCAAGTGACCAGCGGACAGATGGGTCCGACTCTTATTGCAACCACACACTAGCCTAATATACACAACACACTCGCACAGAGTTCCAGGGTGCAGCACCGGAATACACACTACACCAAAGTCTTGCTTAAGCTCCCGTTTCTTGTTTCGTTTTGATTGATTCGATTGGATTCGATTTGATTCGATTTGATTTGATTGGATCTGGTTCTGTTTCTGTTTCTGTACTTTCTGCTTTGCGTTTTTTTGTCTTAAGTTCAAAATGTAGAAAAATATTTGGTATACATTACTCGATATGAATTGCAATTTGTTTGCATTATTTTTACCTTTGTTGTAGTTGTCCTTGCTGGCGCCTCCATTTCTAAAAGAGGATATTGGAATAGCTTATTTAATGTTTTTGATTTTGATGTTGGTTTTTGTTGTTGTTGTTTTTTGAGTTGTAGTTGTAGTTGTTTTTTTTTTTGTTTATAATGAAGAAGAGGGTGGTGGGGGGGAGTAGAGATACGCATCCGCGCTTATCGCCGGGCATCCACCAGAACAGTGAGATGTGCTCTCTCTGGTGGATACCTCTCAATGCATATTTACAATTTGTACAATATTTAACATTATTTTTTTTAGAAATAAATTTAGGCGGAATCACAATTGAATGCCAGAGAGAAAAAAAAAATAGTTCTTAAGGTAAACAATTTAACATACACATAAAACATATAACTAAGCTTCGGGGTAACCGAAGATGCATCTGTCCTTGCAGTTCACACAAAACCAGCGATTGGGGGCAACATTTTTAAGACCAACTGTTTGTGTAGGCTTTTTTCCCCCTCTACATTTCCCCCGGGTTAAGTTGAAGCAACATGTTTCAATTCCACACGTTCCTAATGAAAGAAAATTGTCATGCCTTTGATATGATATTAAAGAGGCGCTCGCCCCATACACAGAGCAATCCAATGACAGTAATTCATCGATAATACCAATGACCTTATACCAAAACACTTAAGACGTACTGGTTAATTCAGCTAGATAGATTCGGGAGCATTATAATTCACACAAGATGTCCCAAAACATCCAAATAGTCTTCCTTCGGAAGAAGAACCCCGCATAACTGCCTTTCCATCACCACCAAAAGATTCTTAAACCTCTTATTGTTGAGTAAACGTTAAATAAATTTCATTTCAATCTATTTTTTCTCAATATACTTGTGTTAGTCGGGGTGTACACGATGAAGCAAACATACAAGTGTGATTCTATACATTTTGTTCAACAATTCCAGTAGAATTCCCTCGATTTTCAAGCCTGCTATGAAATCTTTATGAAGTTTGCTTTATCGATTAAATCTCGACTAAGTAAAATGCTGCATTCAAACTGTTTGATACATGATAATCTAGTAAAGACATTTTATCAAGATTTGAAGTTATTCACACAACAGTGTGAGTCGTACCTCTTATACTCACTATCTCTAGCGCTATTAGCAAAACACAGCTGCGTTATGTGTCCCATATAAACTTTTCTTTTGACTTTTCACCCTCTTCGCGGACAAATTTTCCAAATTTTCTTTCTAAGTGCCTGCCAAATCTTAGATCTCTAGGATAAGCAATTTTGGCTGTGGGTTGATAATATGTCAGTCGGGCCTACAGATTTATAAGTATAGTTACCAAAAAGCAGGACTACTGTACTATCATGTCTCAGAACAGCCGATACCCGCTGAACAGCCATAAACACCCAGGAACTAGACGACCCACAGCCAACTTACGGCCGCAAACACCAATCCAAATGAAGAAAATATTTATAAAGCCACAATAACCATTAGGAAAGAGAATGCAACTGGCATATTCTGCAGTCATCCCCTACGCACGCAAGTAATGTTTCACACAGAGGGGTCAAATCACATTTGGTGATTCACATGCATTCAAGCCGAATGCTTGACGAAGTCATTGCTCACTGAGTGTCCGAAAGTCAGTTGTAGTCAGCGTTACAAGACATTCCCTTCCCACAAGGGACAAACAGCACACAAAGACATTATAGGCCAGCATTATACGACCACTTTCCAAAAATCACAAATTAAAAATAAAAGAGAAAGGAGCTACTTCGTCTGTACCGGTTTTGATACCTGATGCCTCAACGGTTAGCGACTTCGACCAAACTTACTCCAATCAGCTTAAAAACATTACATATTACCCATGACAGTGTTTGAGAGCTAATATGGAGAACAAACCAGTTTTTCTCCTAAAACCCATTTTTCGAACGACTAGGCAGACAATACCGTCCGGCCGGTTCCGACATATTAGCAGCGTGCAGGAAAAAGAAGACTCATGAAAGTTTCAGCCGATAGCTCCAAAACTGAGGACTAGTCGCGTAAAACAAACCAACCGCCGCATGTTGAGATTATGCCTCAGCAATATAAACCTCGCGTATAAAAATCATGCTAGGAGACAACCTTTCGCATTGACATCCCCTTTGTTTAACATTCAACTGGTACCCCAAAAAGAGGCAGCCTACTTCACCTTGTATAATTACACCATGGCCTGGCTAATGTAAGGCTGCCTTCACAATATTCAACACATGAGACATGATAGTCTAGCAGTCCTGCTTTTTATTATGTTTAAAATTCTAATAGCTTATCAAATTCATAGAATTTCATGGGAGAAATGCAGGCCCCTACTAGATTATCATGTCTACTGTGCCGAACAGTGTGAAGGCAGCCTAAGATGTTGCTAGTGTAAATTTACATTTCACATTATCATCAAATTCCATGCGTTCCGCTAGAAACAGTTCTTCAAGACCACAAATGATCACATATAACTGCATTCCCTATTGATGACAATACTGTACCGCGAAAAAATACCATAGATGACCAAAAGAATATAGTGAAGATCACAAAAATTGTTTCAAACGACCGTCCGTTACTGACAAATCATTAAATTGCGGAAAAATACCAAAGAGAATCCCAAAAATGTAATATTGCCACACAAACTGTACTCCCAACCATGTGGAAAATCTTGTCAGGATCAATGCATAAGGGCAATTTGCAGCTAAGGTAATAAAACCGCTACTTTTCAAGACCACAGATGACCACACACAACTTTAATGCCACGATTTTGACAATACTGAACCCTGAACCAAAGACATTAGAATATGAAGATGAGTAACGCCATACGATTTTTTTGCACATTTTTTTGGGACTGGCTTTTCAAGTTGGCTATGGAAATTTTATCCAGAAGCCAGAGAGAGAGCGCTCTAGAGTCAGCCGCGTTTTCGGCGCCACAAAAAAAAAAAAAAACAGCTGCATACTGCAAAACCATTGTATGGGCGTTCTTCATCTTAGAGATTATATTGGTTTTAGCCTGAACCATATGTGACCAACAATGTAGAACATAGATAGAGCACGTTCTTTAACGTATCAGTTCTACAATTTTAGCTTGCAAATTAGTACAAGAGCCTTTTATTATGTTATGAGTGTTCATTTATTCAATAATTAGCAAATAACCCGACGCGCTTCGCTGCGCCTTCAACAGTATAGAACAGTGTCCGGCAAAACACACATGCTTATTTTGCCTTTGCATGTGTGCGTTCAGACACGAGAGAGCGCTCTCAGTTAGCACATGTTTGTTATTGCAAAAGAGAGCAGCGTACGCTCGTATAGTGTTTGTGTATCGACGCCGCTGCTACAGAGGATGGACGTCGCTACTTGTATACACAGAAAATTGAACGGTGCCGGACACTGGTATAGAACCAAACAATCATACATATTATAATACTCCGTAGAACCCAGAAATCGAACTTTGCTGATGGGTTTTCCCTCCAACTCCCACCCACATCCCTCCCATGTCCCTACCACATCCCTTCCATATCCCACCCACATCCCGCCCACTTCTTACCACCCACATCCCATTCACTTCCTAGTGGGCCTCCCAGCGTTATTTCCAAAATCGGAAACACAAATGAATTCTCATTTTGACTCTTTGACCCGTCTTAGTACGCACTTTCACCACTAAAAGAAACTCCTGTCCAAATTACAGCCCTCTATATCTTACCATTTAGGCTGTGCCTAATCAGTCAGTGATTCAGGACACTCTTTTATATTTATAGATTATGCGTTTGAGGAATTTTAAGTTAATCTAAGGTCTTACAGGCAAATGATTTTCTCAAATTTTGATTAAAATTGGTTTACATAAGCCAAAAAGGGGAAACTTTTCGGACATGTTTGATTAAATTATTTACGAATGGATCCAAATCTGCGATCATGGCAATTTATTTAAAATTTTCATCAAAATTTCTGCATATTATTTGCCTGTAGGACTTTAGCTTTAAGTTTTAGGTACAATTAATATATTCTCTAGTGCATTTGCACTAAGCCTATTTCGCCATTATGTACAAATAGTCGGTGAAGCACTGAATGTGCGTTAAACAGACACCTGTCATCGTTGTTGTATAAGTCGGTAAGTTACGAAGCTGTACCGTACTTTTTTTTACTACCGTACTTTTCTTTTGGTACAGCACGATACGAAACATGTACCGTGCCTTTTTGAGAACGGTATTTGGCTTTGTTCATCACTTTTTGTGAATCGAACATAAATACGGTACTTTGAGAACCCTGATTTTGAGTCGTTCCCAAATGAGTTGTCTGACTTTTCATATAAGTTTTTTGAACAGCCAACTTACAGTAATATTATATCGAATGTGCCAAAAAGTGGTAAGATTAGCAATTTTTTAATATTAAATTTTTGGTAAGGTTGCATGCACCAAGTTCACCCTGCAATTTGCGCGAATGGAATCAGTTTCTGTTCTGGTTCAGTTGTGCATTCTTTGTGAAAGTCTAAAACCTCTTTTTACCACACTGATTGGACCTTTTAGACCTGGTAAATCCACCAAAAGGAGAAGAGCCATGAGACACAGACCAACACCCAGCATTCTTTTTGTTGATTATAAAGCCGCTTTCAAAACACCCATTAGGTCGGTCAAAGGGCTTTACCCTGTGTACTTTTGTTATATCAGCAAAGCGCGTTCGACTTTGCAAGATGACGTTGAGAATCACACAAAGTTACGTAAAAACTAAAGAGTTTTGCGGTACTCGAAGAAGAGTTGCACGCGTCTGTCGCAAACGGAGAGTAACAACTTTAAGGGATAAAAGGATTATGTCTACCTAGGAACAACGATAACCAGTGACAGCAACATCAATTTAAGCGACGAGCATTTAAATGCCTACCCTCCCAGTTTGGCAAGCTTTTTTTCAACAAAAACTTTCATGACTCTGCTCCAAAGTCCTTTGTCACCCTCCAATCTTGACTTGTCAACGGCTGACTGGAAGTTTTGGCATATTTGTTGATCCACTTTCCGAAGATGGGGATGCTATTATCCAGATCAACAAAAAAACTAAAAGATGGACGGGTCATGGGTACAAAAATGGACCTAGGGTCGAGTAAATTCTTAGAAAAACCAGAGATTATTATATGTAATATAATAAAGACCAAGTTGGATGTCTTATCAAGGCTTTTACTGATCCAACATATAACCTAGAGGACAACGCAAACATAAAAGAGAGGAATTGTGCTGGCAACATGTTTCACTGCAAGGATAGTGTCTGGGTACATATATAAATTTATATATAAAGGACAAAATACATACAAACAATTCATACTCTTATGATATAAATATCTAAAATAGTAGCCAAACTTGTACCTTTATGTTCTATCAATCTCATACTTAATTAAATGCTGGAAAAAAGTTTTATGATTTCATACAAAAGTCACCCAAAATGTGATTTCGTCAAATCGAATTACCCTTAATGTATATCATTTTTTTGTATGTGTTTCCAGACGTTTTTTTGCTCTCAATATCAACCCTTTAAATAGTAAGAAATGTTTCAATATTTTATCTTTTAAAATGTTGTCAACTTTTGTGTATAAAGGAGAAGAAGGAGTCCCAAATATGCATATTATAGAATTTCTTGCGCTTGTCTTTCAGCATTTTACACTCACATTCAACGCCCCGGGGAATCTCTTCCGTCACCTTATAATATAGTTTAGATAAAATGTTGTTTATACATAGATAAGAATATCAAATTCAGGCGTGAGTCATAGTGGGCATTTGAGTTGACCATTTATACTTTTCTAAAAGGACACAGCGTTGTTGCAAATCGGTTAGTGAGAAAATTGTTTATCCCAGCGCAGGGCTAAAAGTTTTGTTTGGAAACGGGTTTGCATCCCTGTTTCCTTAAACCGTTGTGGTCCATTGAAATGAAACACAGTAAAATTTCAATCCCATTTTTTCCCCCCCTATGCGCTTGACGTACGTTTGCATGTATGTATATATGTGCACATCTGTATGTATGCATGTATTTTACCTCTGCTTAAAATTTGCATTTTTTTTTTTCTTTTGCGTTTTCTTGCCATATTTTTTGACACACTCGAATTTTGCTTGTCGTTAATGAAACACTCTACTTTTAATTTTGTTTCCCCCCAATTTTTTTTCAATAACATACCCATAAGAATTGCCTCCTCTATCGTTCCATGAGCCGCCGCCGCCGCCACCACCACCGCCGCCGCCAGAACCACGATGACCGGAATCATAACCTTAAACGAAAAAGTTTCTTGTTTAAGCCCGAATTCAGTGTAATTATAGCACATTTTTGTCTTACTTCCGCCTGGTTTATTATAATTTGGAGGTGGCTCGTTGTAGTTACCAGTTTTATTTGGCATTTGTTGGTAGTTTGGTGGTGGAACAGCAAAATTATTGTATCCCTGTCCGGCACCACCACCATAACCGCCACCTAAAAATTATAAATTGTAGACAAATACATACATATGTCACTCATCGCTGGGATTTATTTCACTTACGATCCATAATTAATGCAATTAAAGTTGTCCTTTGTGAATAGTAAAATCAATTCTGTGGAGCGGAAAATATAGCTCCTTGCACGCCAAACTGTCTAGTAAGATTATAGCGTCGGTGCGGTACAAATTTTTTACTGTAAAAATGGCGTGTGAAAAGAGAGATGTGCAAATCTGAAGGCTGAGCTGTTATCGATGGGCAATGAATTATCGAATTTGATAGAGATGTGTGGTGAAAAGATAGCCGTTGGATTTATTGACGAAAATGGAACACAGAAAAGTGGAACAAATTAATTGTTAAAAATTGATTTTATTAAACTAATTATTATAATAATTATTTAGATTATGTACCGATTTCAACTTTTCAGATAGCGCTCTCTAGGATGTAAGAAATCTTGAGTTTCGCGTTCCCGCGTTAACTATGATGTTTATAATCGAAATTGAAAAAGTAGGAATAACTTATCAAAAATTAAACGAAGGCCGGGTTTACATTGGGGCACACTGTGACCGTGTTGTCTGTGACGCACTGTGACCAAAATACTCAGAAGTCCAAAGTGTTTACATTGGCGTTGCACGATTTTTGTGACAAGCCATTTGCCGTTCACATTGCGCTGTGACACTGTGACACTGAAACGTGACGGGCTGTGCCCCAATGTACACCCGCCTTAAGGGCCGATTTCTTTTCTATCAGATAGCTGCTATTTGTCAGATGGTCATTGATTTTACACTGTTATATGTTAGTTTAGGTGACAGATAGCTCCATGTAGAAGATGTAAAATCGGCCTTAAGTCAAGTTAAAACTAAAAAGTTTGAATTTCCAACCTAAGACTAATCTGTCAAATGAATCACAGACTCAAAAAGTAAGGCTACCTTCACACTGTTCGACACTTGACTCATGATATCCAGTAGGCCTTCATTTCCCCATGAAATTCAATGAACTTGTCAAGCTATTCAAATTTAAAATCTAACATAAAGCAGGACTACTAGACTAGCATGTCTCATGTGTCGAACAGTGTGAATGCAGCCTTCCGCACACGGCTCGTATCATCATCGTAGCGATTTTACTTACAAAAGGCCTAAAATTTGATGTCGCACACTTGAGTTTGACGGAAGAACAACGTGCGTGCAGCATGACGATAGGCGACTGCTTGACGATAGTTGTCATGCTGCCAGCATGTTATTCTTCCTTCCAACTCAAGCGTGCGACATGAAATTTTAGGCATTTTGTACTTGAAAACGCTACGATGACGATACGAGCCGTGTGCGTTGGGCCTTATGCACATGAGAAATGCAAGCCAGTGTTTGCACTACCTTGTGTTCATTGAATCATGCGTTCAAACAACTTACACATAAGAAAAAAAGTATGGGGATGTTTTCAATATGAAGACGTTGAACGCAGTCTAAGGGTTTTTTATTAAAAGAGTTTTCCAGCTACCGCAAAACACACCAAACTACGCGATTCATTTAGAAACTGGTTTGCCGCGCCTTATTCACCTACACTCTGCAACTTCATTTTAGTTACTTTAAAAAAATATTCGACATGCCTGCACAAAGATACCCGAAAATGATTGCAAAGCACTTGCTTGCGACCCAGTCGCAACAGTTTTGCCAGTGGATAAGTTTGGCACTGGAGTTCGGGACTGCGATGACTCTTGAAAATCCCAATCAGTGGGAAGCACAACAAAACAGGCTAATACGTAGTATAGAATGTACGATGCGGCAAAGATGGGAAACTGAAGCGAGACAGAGCGTTACGAGAAACACTTACCTCAAAGTTAAGATACAACATGGCTGAAAATAATTACTTTCAAGACGCTATTGGATCAAACATGATTTCGTATATTTTCAAGGCTCGAGTGGAAATGCTGCAGCTTAACTACAGACCGCATCATCAAGCCGAAGACAGTCTTTGCACATTGAGCAATTTGAGAGAACGGGAAGACACTCGGCACTTTCTGGGAAGATGCACCGATGCTGCAGGAACTGAGGATCGCCTACATGGGAAAACCAAGACTGACTGAGGAGGAATGCCATACGGTGCTAAACGGAAAGAACTGGATAAATTTGGCTTTATTCATAAGAGACGCGCTAAAATATAGGGACCAAATTATTCGCGAGTATTTACAAATGAAATTCTCGTAGGTAAAGTCTGCTATCTTTTTTTATCTTTTCTATGTTGCCTTTAGGATATAAAATATAAATAAATTTTTATGTAATTGTATGTACTATTAATATTAAGCGTAAACGAAAATATGTCATTACAAAAGAAGCCAAAACGGCTTTAGGCTAACGGCAAATCGCCATGCCTATAATGAGCCAAAATAAAATTTCTACTACTACTACTACATAAGAAAAAAGGGCTAAAGCATTGACTTTTCGGGCTCGTGCCACTAAATGTCCGATAAATAAAATAGCTTGTAGCAAATGGTGTAGGTTGATAAAATTGATATAAATCAAGTAAAATTTGACTTTGAAGGCCAATTTCTACACCATTGGCAATACGTATATGGTGTGTTTGATTTTTCTCAGTTGCATTGATATGTGCACTATCCTATACGCTTTATAAAATCAGGAATTAATGCTTAGTGTGGCCTACAAAATTTCTAGAACGACAAGAAGTCGGAAATTTAGTTTTTCGCGAATATCTTGGAAACGGAAACTAAAACATGGCTTTGGCATACCAACTCGTAATCAGCATGAGAAGGCTCACATGAATTAGTTAAAAATGCTCAGGATACTTTTCGCTGTAGAACAGTGTAATTATTGACTCCGTTACAAATGGATTATGTTGTTTTAACTCACTTTGAAGCGAGTCAATTGCACTTGTCCCTCGCAATTGCAATTTCAGAGTCGATTTTCAACAACTTAAGCCTTTGATATGCTTGAAGTCGGTGCGATATTAACTTTTAGCTATAGCTAAAACTATCGTTAACACAGACGATAAGCTTATCGCTTATCGACTAACGCCTACCGAGTCGATAACTACGCTATTATTTGAATGAACAAACGGTCACATCTTAACCCAAGAAATCAGCTGGCCTGTCCCCTGTCTGTTTACGTGGAGTTCACTTTTTCACAAATTTAATGCGCTTGTTCGAGCAACATTATTTAAATAACAACAAAACAACAAAATGATTGAGATAACAGATTTGCAGAGTATGTAAATGGCCTGTTAAACATTTGACTTGTATCATATGCTAATTGGCAATTTTCCACAGAAATTGGCATCGGCTTGGCTGGCTTTGGCATATCGTTTTTGTTTCTAGGCATGCTCCTGCTATTCGACAAAGGCTTGCTTGCAATAGGAAATGTGCGTAATGATATGAGTCGTCACCAACACCATATATTAAATATATATATTTGTGTTTTTTTGTAGATACTCTTCATATGCGGACTGGGATGCGTGATTGGTGTGGAGCGAACATTGCGCTTCTTCTTTCAAAGGCATAAGGTGAAAGGGACAACAGCGTTCTTTGGTGGCATTGTGATTGTGCTGCTTGGTTTTCCCATAATTGGCATGATAATCGAATCCTATGGATTTTTCGCACTATTCAGGTAAACAAAGGAAATTGTGTTGTAAATGGGGGGATGTGTGGATGGGTGCAATGGATAAACCGATATGACATCGACTTGGCACATTTCGTGCCTGAATTCCCTGTTCTACGTTTTAGGGAGCGCTTACCACAGGTTCAGGTTGCCAAATTTATTTGCGTCTTTAAATCTTTAATTGATTTAAACAGAATGTTTTCAAATTGTTTCGAGAATTCGTTTGTGCAAGCAAAAAAATGAAGACTCTCTTAATTCCGACCGTTCCATTTTCGATCGTTTCGCTTGGATTTTGTGTTGATCTTGTTTGGAACGTAATTGTGAAACGGTAAATGAAACCAATTGCGCTGGGTTCAGTTTTTGGAAAAGTAGTGGAACAGGACTACATAACCAGTCCCATTACCAAGCACGCAAAACGTATCTAGCGTTTTCATCGCCCACAAAAAGTGACTAATTGTCACTTGCTGCAGTTTAAGGGCCACTGCAGGGTCGAGATATTTACATATAATTACCGCGTGCGTCCGAGCTTTGAGCAGTGGTTGGCTTTTGCCTTGAAGTTCTTGTATACCTTTAAGTACCGGTATGTACCTTCAAAATATATAGAAAGATTGATCATTGTTTTGAAATAAGAATTACACTTCAAAAAATCAAACGTTCTACGCTTATCTGACCTTCTCAAAGACAAATGTGTAAACTTGATCGAATTTTTTATCTTCTTTATTTTGGAAACTGACCTTTTAGAATTGTCCTGTTTCCTTTCAAATACAACTACCTGTATGACCCCCCTAAGCCTCCACTTTCAACCGGTCCTGAACGTACCCGCAGTACCAGTTCAACCGAACCTTTTTAAATTTTTAACCCCCGAACCTGAAACCCAACCGGACCTCTTCTGCTGAGTCTGCTAAAGTTCAAAACTATATCCAATTTGCATATTACGACTTCAAGAAGGAAATAAAGTCAAGTTGTTAAATGGCAAATCAAATCCGTTGATTGATTTACATAGAATGTGCGGCACGTCTTGTTAGAGAACTAATGAATAAGGTCCATTAGCTGAAAGCTTCCTTACCAAAGAATATGTGTTACCATAACATATGTCAACAATATCAGAATTCCTAAACCAAGCTTCAAACCAAAACCTTTGGTTCGATAAGTAAAGGAACCGGTTTGAGAAGCGCACCTAACACCTTTAAACCTTCTTAGAATTTCAGATATTTGTAACTTTTTTTAAATTTCACTTAAAGTGAAATGGATAACACAAGTTCTTTTTGGTTCAAGGGTTATCATGGCATTATAATGAGGATCTCAGAATATGGGATAAATCGTTTCCAAAAAGACTGGTTTCGCGTCTTTCTATATCACAATACAAAAGATTTGCTAAGCTAGACTTTTTTGAAACGATTAAAAGTCTCCCAAGGTTAAGTTCTAGTCTAGTGGTACCGTTACAATGTTTAGGTTCTTTTCGGTTCCAAGAATATCGGCTCTCTGATATCGGTATACAACAAATTTCAAATATCGGTTGCGGTTTTCAATTGTAATCGGTTCTTTTCGGTCAATGATTCCGGTTCTGGTTCCGGTTTGATTCCCTGATTTTTAAAAATATAAGTCTTGTCAAAAATGTCTTGCGGTATTTCCGCTCTTTCATTTTCATAAAAATAACAAAATACGAATAACCAAAATTCTCAAATCCAATCATTTTCCCACACAACAATATATGGCCTATTGAAGAAGAGTAAAACCCAGAATAGTACACCAAAAGGAACGACACCTAAGATATACAAATCGGTTGTATACATACCATCTTTTTCCGGACGCTCATAAACTGATACACACAAATAAAATATTTGTTAGTAATATGAAGAGCAAAATAGCGACGCTGGAAAAAAGTAATTTAATCTACAAAAACTCTTGGAGAGACGGAGCCACTGTATACGATAAGGTATACATTGGCACGACAAAATCTAAATTAAAAACTAGACTTTTAGGACACAAGTCAGACATAAAACTACAAGACGAGACACCAATACAAAAAACAGCACTTGCGGCCCACTCTACTGAGAGCAAGCATACAGCTGATTTCTCTAATGTGAGCATATTGCACCAAGAACAACAATATAACAAACGGTTCACTTTAGAAATGTTGGACATAATAAGCACGCCCACTAGGATGAATTTCAAAACGGACACAGAAAATTGTGCTCACATGTACAGACACTTACTTGACACATCACATATACAGACACCTACTTAACCTTAGCAATAAGAAATTATTGATCGCTCCGCTGTTGCACTGCTAGCTAGTATTTTCGGGCACTTGAATAGCCAATTTGACAGCTTAGGGTAATTTTGCTCATTTTGTCTCCACCAATCCACCACGTCGAAATCCTCTGTCATTTTAACGATGTCTTGCGCATACCTATTAATTTCTTCTCTACAATTTTCTGATGTTGTCATCGATGTTCCTTGGAGTAGATCTGAGAAAAAAAAACACGCTATCTTTGTGACGAGGAGCTAATGGTATATTGTGTACAAATATACTGTCAGATAAATCCATCATCGAAATGGGGTCTGACTCATCAATCGTCATGTTGCATATGCTAGCAACGCAAAATTCTCTTATGCTATTTAAGTCCTCTTGTTGGATATTTGCGGCTGGAGGATATAAAAAAAAAACGCAGCCTTATGCCATAAGCTCAAAATTTGAACCCAAATTGTGACAATCTTCTTAATAACGTTTGCCTTGAGAGTTGAAATTGCTGGTATCTCCAAGACGACAAATGCTGCTCTACCAATTTGACACAAGTGGACTTAAAGTCATGACATATTTTGTTTCGTATATTTCATGAGGCTTTAACCCATTTTATTTTTCCATTTTTGCTACTTATAAAAACAAAATTCTCTGCGTGTTGAACCTAAAAAAAAACGTGTTTTTGTATTTGATTCGTACACATATCCTCTGAGCTACCTACACACATAGTTAACATGCTTCTATAACTGTAGTAAAAGTAAAATTTTGACTTTGATAACAAATATCAAAAATGCGGTAGTAATGCGGTGTCTACGATATTGAAAATGCGGTAGTAGGCGGTGAAACGATATTGATACTGGTGTGTCGAAATGTTCAAAAATAAATTGTAACAAAAATGGTTTTGGCTCTTCGTAAATTTTGACATATACAAATTAAAATTTTGTATGTAGATATAAATTAGATCGACTCATCTAACAAATAACGGTATTTTGACGTGGCGAAAATTGCGATACACCGCTGCAGTTCTCAGGTGCCTATGTGCTCAACAAAGTGAACACCCTATTTATATTTATTAATATTATAAATCGTTATCTTTGTTTTCGGTTTCGGTTTATAAACGGCTAGCAGCCCCGATACTAAGTTCACTGCTGTTTCCATCCCTTGATTCTCCACTTATTTTTTTTTTAAGATTTGGAAAACCATTCACAGTCCCATAGTTTGTGCGACCTACAGTACTTTTTTTGCCAAAATCAGCCTGTTTTTTTCGTAAAATCGTTAATTGTTTTCGTTTCTGAAGATGTTCAATGGAAATTGATGACCTCAACTAGATACCCATTGTCCCATTGTTTAGTCTGAAACCAAAAACGACAGCAAACCGAAGGACCGAAACCGTTGTAGACTGGTTTCTACTTAAGATTAAGGTTTAAACTTTGATATTTTGTTACGGGCGAGGCAGGATTTATAAGAATTCGTGGTAAATTCGCGAAAAGACTAAATTAAGGGAAATTAAAGGTAAGATAACCTGCATAGAGCTTCATGTGTCTCATTGTGTCTTGGTGGGTGATCAAGGCTTGCTGCTTGACAAACTAGCCAAGTAGAACATCGAGGAAGTTTTGCACTTAATTATCTAACACTGTCAAAATTCTGAAATTTAAGAATTAAGCTTTTTTGGGCAAGGAATTTGATAAAGAAGTCCATGGAAGGGCAATGCCAGGGGACCTGTCTACAGCATTTCCATCCACCAGCCTTACTTGTATAATTTCCCTTAAATTACAAACAAAATTAATCTATTCCTTTTTTTTCTTAATCCTTTTCAGCGGCTTCTTCCCTGTAGCCATAAATTTTCTGGGCCGTGTGCCCATTTTAGGATCACTTTTTAATTTACCATTCATGCAAAAGGTAAGGTAAACCCACAAAATCTCCTTCGTCGCTTCCATTCCATTTTCATTATCTTGGCGGGGTCCAACAATTCGCTTGAAATAAATTGCAACAATTCATAGCTAATTTAATTTGAATCTATTCTATGTATATTTCAACATTTACAAATCGAAGAGCGCTCTAAGTTAGTGAAATTTAGTGATTTTTGTTCCAATCCTCACGTTCTTCGCGCTCCTTGACCACCTCATTCAAATAGGGTTCCAGATATTTGACATCCTCCTCGTACTTTGTCCACTGTTCCTTGGGCAGAATTGTTTTGGTCATGGACAAGTGCAGGGCACGCATAATGCGATAGTTGCGCTCGTCATACAATTTGCGTGGCAGACGGCGGATGGCTTCCTTCACATCTTCGTTCTCGTACAGACAGTCGTCGCGGTGCAGACCTACGATTCGGGGGCGGGTACATGAATTACTCTAGGCAAACTTGGGGCCACTCTCTAATGCATGCTTACCGTATTGGTTGAATCCGGACAGATTGTAGGCCCACTTGCCCATAGTGGCTGCAAATGGCAAAGAAAGAAAAAAAATTGTTGTTACATATTTACGTAATCATTTTGCAGGCAAAGCCGCAGTAATTGTTCACATTTGCGACAACTGTTGTGGTTTAAAAAGGCCAATCAATACTTACAGAAAACCATGGGTCCCTTTCTTGCAATGTAACTGGCCATTTTTAATGATAAATCCACAAAAATACGAGAATTCTTTGGCGTTCGCCTGACGTTTCGTCTTTTATTTTTGTAGTAGGTATGACAGCAGTGTGGCCGTACACTCCAAGGGGAAAAATACTGAAATGACTGCTAGAGATGGCACACTGGGCTTGAAGTTTTATCGATTGAATTTAAGTTCATCTTAATAAATAAAATATTAAAATATATTAAATTCTTTGCTTTCTTTTTTCTAGATTGTTCAAAAACTTGGCGGAGATGGCAATCGGACAACCGTATAATATTATCTGTAGGAAATACGATAAATTATGCGAATCTTTTTTTTGTGTATAAAGTAAATAAATTCATTTAAATTTGTTGTGTAAAGAAAAAAAATAACATTTTGTTTACCTCAAATTTATATATGTAAAACAGATCATGTACAAATCTGCCAACATTAAAATATTTTTAATTATCTAAGTGTACAAAATGAAGAAATTTTGGAATACTTTTTGAAGCTGAGAACAAAGAAAGGTGTCATTTGTGAAAGGATTTGGATGATTAACTGAAGGAAAAAACTTGAAAATTTGTAATATAGCTAAACTCATTCAACTAAATCTGTTTGTGGAAATCTGCCAAACTTGTTTTCTTAAAATCAGCTGATAAATTGTGGATGGGGGTCTGGAAATTATGAAACTTGTTTGAGAATTGCGCACATAATGAAAAAAATTAAAGCAAGGAGGACTAAAAAGCAAAACTACAATTATTTAGAGAGCTGCGAGTTGGACAAACAAGTAGAGCCGATCAAAGTGGCCGAGTCACTACCATTTTTATGGAATTTGGCCAATAAAAAGTATTTCGATACCGGCAGCTGCATCACTTTTGGCGGAGAATCTTTTTCGGTATGCTCATGATGCAACAAAGAAGGTAAGGCGCTCAGCGAACCTTTTAAAACTAAGCGCTTTTGCTTAGAGCACGAGAGAGAGCGGGAGAGTGAGCGCGAGAGCGAAGGACTCACATATATGTGATGTATATCCTTCATTGTTTTTTATACTCAACACACATACTAAATTTGTGTGTATGTGAGTCCTTCATTCTCGTGCTCTCTCTCTCGTTCTGAGCAAAAGCGCTTAGTTCCAAATGTTCGCTGAGCGCCTCACCTTCTTTCGTTGTATTCTGGATAGTAGTAGACAAACAGACAGATGAACGAAGACATACTAAATAATTGCAAGTTCAAGATATTTTTGCAGTCTGTATAAAATATCATGATATATCTTCAAATCCCCCGATTAACATTGTAAATAGTAAACCGTGTGTAATAATGGGGTTTACAAATCATTCAACAAACTTCAATTGAACTTTACAACATAAATGGCGAATTTGATTTGCGAAAAATGCAATCCTGTTTGATAAAATAAATACATTTAATTAAACACAAACCTTCTTTCTATATTTTTCTATAACAAAATGAAATCACCCGTTCAAGATTTATAGTTTTCTATCACAGAAAAGTAAAAGATTACAGATTTATTATAAAAACAGCTAGAATGCAAAACAAAAAATGGCCTAAAAAATTTTGCAAAAACATAGAAAATTAATTCAAAAGTTTTAATCTTAAAGTCCTTAAATATAGTTAATGATTTAGGGTTAATTTTTGGAAGATCAACTTATTAGGAATTTATTGATCCCTTTACGACAAAGATTCTGTACACCCCTGTCCGTATGATTCTTATGGTCTCGGCAATATTCGACCAATCAAAATAGAAAGCCATTCTTATTATTTTCTTTTCGTGGTTTAAGCTAAAATTCTGAAATCCATTTACTATTGTACTCTAGTATACTTCCTAACAAACCGTAGAGTTATGCTGGGGCTAATCTTTATACATAGACTAATTACACTGTGGAACAAAATTCAACTTTTTTTCTAGCCTGGGATTGAGACCAACAAATTGTGAAACTAGAGGCATCAGGTAGCAACACTCTTACCCAGTTTTTCTTGAGCACGTCAATAGCGTTTAATGGGCACATTTATACTAGCAACACACAGTTACAACATCTGTTGCTGGTCAAATAAAGATGAGAGCTAAAATTTTGGAAAATTCACCAAAGATGAAGGGAGTCACCACAATTGTTTTACCAAATTCCCGCCTCCAATGGACAAGCGGTTAGTACCCTGCCCATAGAGGTCCAACTTCGAAAATGGAATAAATTGAAAACCACTCGATGGAATTTTGTAAGATTTAAAACATATTGAGATGCTGACCAATAAAATGAGTCCTCAAGGGATGGTAACATGCATCGAAAAACCGCGATAGTAGGTACCACATTTGACAGCACCCATTATCGAGTTCATATAAACCATAAACTAGAGATCAAAATAGACGTTTTTAGATTCACCATCGAAGCCTTAGCTCGCGGACTATGGGTATCTTTGCACAAGCAATTGCCTCAGAACAACATTGACCACTTGGGTATCAAGGGCGTCTTGAAAATAATGCAAAAATTCTATGAATAAAAAATTCGTCATTTGCACTAGGAAAAAGTACATTTGGTTTCAAAATGTCTTTGGTGGACAAACCGCAATACGTTAAGATGCCTGAATTGAAGTATTTAATGACATGATCTGTTTTTCTGTTGGTAAATGTAAGCACTCACTAATAAGATTAATTTCACAATTCTAGTGAAGCTTGTTTTTACCTAAATGGTCAATGTCGTTCTAAGGCGAAATTGCATAGTACAAAAACGACTATAAACCGCTGAACCAAGGATTCGTTGGTAAAAACTGAAAACGCAGTTCGGTCTATTTTATGTCTAGTCTAGTAGCCTTTATTGACTCGATAATGGGTGCTTTTAAATGTGGTACCCACTATCGCGGTTTTTCCATGAATGTTGCCATCTCTTGAGGACTCGATTTTAATGGTCAGCATCTCAATATGTTTAAAATCTTACAAAATTCTATCGAGGGGTACTAACCGCTTGTCCATTGAGGCGGGAATTCGAACAACAATTTACCTCTAACTTTGGTAAATTTTCCAAAATTCTAGCTCTCATATTTTCTAACCAGCAACAAAATTTTTCACTGTGTGTTGCTAGTATAATGTGCCCATTAAACGCGAAATTGACGTGCTCGAAAAAACTGGGTATATTGGGTGCTACCTGATGCCTCTAGTTTCACAATTTATTGGTCTCAATCCCAGGCTATTTTGAGTGTTCCACAGTGTTAATGTTGAAACACATTCATCTGAGTTGGTTGGCCAAATTGATCTCAATGTTCCTATTAACAAACTAGCTAAAAAATAGCTTAATCCGTTGGAGGGAAAATAGCTTAATTGTCAACAATGGCTATAAGCGTACGACTGAGTTATAGCCTATTCACACTACAGTCCATCTACCGTTTGCCGTCTACCGTCAAAGATGGTACGTAAGAACTTGCCGTGCCAAATTTTCTTAAAATATTCCACCGTCAGCTGGGGATGTTCCTCTCTCATGCTCTTCCAAGCTATATTTTTGGGTCCACCACGAAATAATAGCCATTCGCAACTAAAATATACACAGACAACGTAGTTTGAATGTCAAAATGAAAATGCCGCGCAACAGAAAACCAAATGAAATTTGAAAATATTCCCAAAACTGCTAATTCCGTTTATAAAATGCAATGTATTATTCACTTAATGTCATTAAATTATCTGCTGAATTTTATTATAATTTTTGATTGTGCCAACATATACTTTATGGCTTAACTTGGCCCCGTCTCCAGCGCATGGTATATTGTATACTCTTCTGTAGTTGATTTTTGATCTTCAAGAAATTTTATTGATGTGGAATTAGTGAAACTGGGAAGCACATTGGTTTTGAGGATCCTGAAAATATGTTTTTTGTTCATGGGATGAAAAATCGAATCACTACCCTCCTCATGAAATTTATGGCTTTTTTGTTGGATGTTTTGTGAGCTAACTGATCATTCTACCAGAAGCCATTGGTTTTTGGTACCAGTTTAATGTTAATTGGTTGCCTATTCTAATGACAATGGAGTCAATGAACGGTAGTTTGTTGTCCTTTTTCAATTCTAAAGTAAAGTTGATGTCTTGTTCAATGTCAATAAAATTGACATACTCCTTCACTATCGCAAAAAGATCATTAACATATATTGTGAGAAGCCTCGTGTTGTTTACTTTGATCAGTATTTTCTCCATTCTGCGATTATTGGTAGACCTTTTAACTGAACGTATGATTTATCACCATATCCGCGACTGTGCGAAATTTGAAAAAATAAAACCGTTTAACAAAAATAACTCAATTTGTGGATCAGTTCGTGAAACTGGAATGTTGGTGGATGAACCAACCCGTGCTCGACCGAAAACATTGCCAAGTCAGCCGTGGTGGTCATTTGACCGAAATTGTTTTTCATAAATATGAATGATAACCTGTAATTAAACTCCAATTTTTAAATGGACGATACCTTTATCTTTGTTCCATTTAATATTTGTTCCATCTTAGTATGATGATGATCCCTTGTGCATTGCTACGGTGACATTTCCTTTTACCTTAAGAATTTTTGGCGTTTGCTCCACTGTATCTGTGTTTGCGCGATCCATTGCATTGTCGCGTTTTTTATCTCTTGGTTCTGTGACTTTGCCTAAATGCAAACTTCATGTTTACACGGAGCTCCCATGTTTACCCAAACTCGAATTTCCCCCGCTTGCTTTGTGTTTATAAAGTACATACCTCGCTTTATTTATGACTACAAAATATCAATTTACAAATTAAAGAACATATACAAATTCATTAATTATATGTACATATACTAAGGCTGGCACGGAGGATACCACATACTACATACAATTTATAAAGAGTTTTGTGAACACACCGTTATTTATAGTATATATACATATGCATAACATAAACACACATCCGTTCTAGCCTTAGTCTACACATATACAGGATTATTTATTGTTCTTTGACGCAGCAGTCAATGACAGAAACTCCTCCTTGCGTGCCAAGTATTCATTGTAACGAAGAAACGCATAGCTGGAAGGGGGGAAGGGGAAAGGACATCATCAGTTACATTTCATTGCATGCAATTTGCATCGCTCTTACCCAACATAATCGAAATCAATGGTCGAATGCTCCGCCTGTAGGAGCGACCACACGGTCCAGAATATGTGCGCCGCCAAGGCAAACTGATTGACCTGGACATACAGCAGCTCTACCTCTTCGTTTTGCACTTGGCTGCGCTGCAAATAGTTCTCCAGATAGACACGCAGCCATTTCATTTGGAAAGTCGCGCTTCGGGTATCGGGTATAGTCCACCTCGTCCACGCCGCACATTTCCGCGAAATGGTTGCCAATGTCGAATGCTTGGAAATTATAGTCTGCGTATTCGTAGTCAATAAAGTTAACAGCGTTCATACTTTTCGTATATACCACATTGCCCAGCAGCAGGTCGTTGTGGGAGAACACAATTGGACTGTCCAGGGCCGCCAGGTATTTGTACAAATTGTTGAACTCCTCGCGCAGGCGGCCGATAGGTAGAAATGTATCTTTCACTCTGCAATAGAAAGGGGAAGCGGTCATTTGCGGTGTTCCGGTGGGTCAATTGTTTACGAACGGAACCAGTTTCTGAACTGAGAGGAGCCGGTTCGAGGGGTCATTGATTTAGTAGGGTTGGTTCATGATCCAGTTCGAGGGACACAAAACAACCTTGCGCTAACGGAATTTGGAAAATGAAATACTTTTGTTTGCCAACGGCCGTTCGCAGAGAGTCGCTTACTTTTTGTGTTTTTCAGCATCACTAAAACGTTCAGGTACTAAATCAAGAAAGCTTTGCGTCTTGGTCCAAATCATGGGCATGGGTCTGGCGTCATTCTCTCCCTCCACTCCTCCAGCTGGCTTGCGAACCACCACACGATGCATTTCGGCCATGCGACGCGCAACCAGGGGCCAAATGTCGGGGCATAGCACACTTTCCGTATTTAAGGTGTTTCCAGGTACGTATTCGTAAACGAGGCCATTCTTGAACGTGGCATAGAGCGATGGCGCTAGGCCATACGTATGCAGTAGAAGAAAATTTTGCGTTTCAGCTTTCCGATCGATCAATAGGTCCGTCTTGTTGCCATAGACGCGGACAAGGACTACGTTATCGGAGTACTGTACAGGTGGATCCGTTGCAAATTCCGCATCGTTTTCATCCTGAAAGATGACCGGATCCTCAGATGGTACAGGCATACAGCATTGTTGGACATTATTAATTGGTATTGGATATGATGATTCGTCATTCTCAACGCTCAGTTTGGAATTGGTCGTGGTGGTGCGAGTATTGTGGAAACATCCGACAAGTTTATTAGTTATTCCATCAGTAAATTTCTGAAAATGATAAACAATTTGGTAGAAATGTTAATTAGGGTTACTAAAAAGGATGTTAGAGAAAGAGAGAGTAATAGAAGAGAGCAGAGGTTGAAATGGGTGTTAGATTGATGATAAATTCCCTTATGAAAGTTATGTTCTAATTGCTTTTTTGGTTTATGTTTGAGCAAAGAGAGCCCAGTAAAATCAAGAAGACTGATCAGAGCCTTGAAATGGGTAAGAGTGTATTGGTATTGAGTGTATAAAATTAGCTTCGCTCTAATCGCTTTTCCTACAACTAACTGCTTTCTGCTCTCTTGTTCTCAGCTTTGGCAGGCGTTCAGTTCGTATATGTGTAAATAGCGAAATGTCTTCGCACAGTGACTTTTGGTTGTTGCTGTTGCGATAGATAATTCATCGCAAAATACAAAAGCACGCATACACACTTGAAGTTTCCTGAGGCACTCGTGTGCGCTACCCACATACATGCGCTAAAGACACTTTTTTGGCAGATGGCAATCATAGCATCAGGTATAATTTGAAAGAAACAAAAATGTAGAGGCTTGATAATATCATATTCGAGCTTAGATCATTGAACGTTTTAGCAGGCTCCAGGTCAATAAGTCATGGAGCACTGAGAATTAGAGATAAAATTAGCGCTAGTTGAATTCCTCCATTGCGAATACGGTATTTAATAACAAAATGCAAACTGATGTAATTTATACAGATTTTAGCAAGGCTTTCGACTGCGTCAATCATGATCTCCTCCTTCACAAATTGTATCTACTTGGTTTTCCTCCGAACCTTCTTAACTTTGTAAATACGTATTTCTGACGCTTTCTTGAGTCCTTCAGCGTACTGTCTGGACTTCCTCAGGGTAGTCATGTTAGTCATCTCACTCACATTTATACGTCGCACTGGTGCGACCAATACTTGAATATGGGTCGTGTGTTTGGTATCCGCATTACCAAAAATATCAACACCAACTTGAATCGGTTTAAAAACAATTTTTAATATTTGCCCTCCGCGGCCTCAACTGGGATCCCACCAACCATCTTCCACCTTACGAGCATAGACTACTCTTAATTGATCTTCCATCTCTTAAGAACCGTCGGACGTGCCATTGTGTGCTTTTCATTCACAAACTTTTATCAGGTGATATTGACTCTTGTGCTCTGTTATGCCAAATAAATCTTGCGGTTCCTTTGCGTCTTACTAGAAATTTCTCTCCGATCTACCTACAGCCTTGCCTACCAAATTATACTCACATTGAGCCTTTCCGAAAATTTGTTGTATTATAATTTGTATTACTATATTTTCTGTGCAAACTCTTCTGTGTGCAAACAGAAGTCTAATTTCTGATAGAAACGTATATATTCTAAATTTATGTTTGTTCATAACTTTAAAACGAGACACACAAAGGAGGATGGTCAACTCAACAACTGTTTCAAGAAACTCCCGGGATTTTTCGCCAGTAGGCTTTGCCTCGACAGAGGCTATCTCATGCCAGCATAGCTATGACTGTTTTGGAATTTCAAAGACAGCACAAGTGCAAAAACTGACACCAACAGACATCTTCAAATTGGTAAAAGACTTAGTGTATGTGTGTGGACCCATTTCGGACATTCTGTATTAGTAGATGAAATTCTCTCCTCTCAGTTAACACACTTGGTATAAGATAAGTTGAATTTTATAAAATAAAGCAAAATGTTTCTTTGCAACCTGTGTGCAATAATTCAAGGCTTACAAATATTGAAAAATGTGCCACAAAGCTTTCGTAAAACTTCAACACTCGCTAGAACTCAGACAAACTAAAATGTTTCTAACAATTGCGTTCATACTTATCGAAAAGCTCGTAGAGCCGCTAATTTGACAGGTAGAGGTACTGAGTTGAAGGCACAAACACCTGATTTAATTCCGATGGGGTAGTAGCACAAGAAAATAGTTTGTAATTTTTCCGAAACCGACCCGTGGGAATGTCATTAGCAAAAGCTCGACGAAAATTATCAATTGGCATAATTTGAAACTAATGATAAGATTTTCGCATTGCCCATGACTTCAACATCCATATATCCTCAAAAAATCCTAAAATATTCGAAAAAACAATTAACTAAATTCAAATGCAAGCAAATCAGCGCAGTATGACCGTTTCACATTTGGTGGTATTTTGATGAAAGGTGGTGTTTTGGCGTTGTCACCTATCGAAATAAGTTGTCAATTTCGCTAGCGGACGATTTAGTTTGTCTGAGTACTAAGCTTAAAGGCCGATTTTCGGACCGCACAATAATAATAACATGAATAAAAACCTTTGGAACTTAAATTTTTGGTTGCTTTATGTAGGCTTATGGCGCGCATCGGCCGTATACGCGCCAGCTATTCCTTTGCGTCAATCAACAACGAATACGTAGTCTGCGGAATGGGCATGGGCTTCACTGGTTTACTCAAATCGTTGAAGGCAATATATTTGCCGAAACGCGTAGGAGTAAACCTAAAAAAGTTTGCTGTAGGAAATTTAGAAACAATCGTAAATGACTTCAGTTTGCTTTTGTTTAAGGAACCCATCATTAACTAATGAAGTAAATAGAAGCAAATTGGCAAAGCTTAATAAACCCATGCTGGAAAGGTAATAAAATCGTTGATACAATCTTAGAAGAGCTTAACTATGTCTCTGAAACTGGAAATATCAGATTTTCCACCCCTTTTATGGAGGGTAATAATATAGGACTCTTTCCAAAGAGAAGAGAGAGCTTTCAGTAATTGATGATTTCCCCAAATTGAGTTAGAAGAAATTTAATAAGTATATAGAAGAACAGAAGAATAAGTTGAGTGAAAGAAGTGCGCGAATAGGTCAAGGGCACTGGAATCATTGTTAGCCTTTTGGTAAGCCAGAAGAAGGTCAAGAAGAAGAGAGTTGACTAAGCTATAGGGAAGACCTCGCAATTACCGGTGCGGAAAGAATGACCAAGTTGGTGGTATCTTAGTTGCGCTTTGTTGCCGGGACCGTCGAACGTTTTTCATGCGAGCTGGGCCATCAAGAGAGGAGATTGAAGTGAAAAACAGTGAAAAAAAGACACTTATTTGCGAGCTTTGTCTTTGTTGGGAAAACTGAGAAACTAATTAGGAATAATAACACTTTGGTTTAACTTTATGTTTTTATCTTTCAAAGCTCTTTCTCAAAGGATTGAGAGAGAGCAAATATTCAAAGTGTGACCAAACTATGTCTAGTAAGGAAATACACAATAAAGTGTTGGTAAATGATATTTTTGATTCTGAATAGAAATTTTCAACAGTCTTTGAGTTAAATTTCCAAGTTGTGATTGGAAATTGTTCACTTATGTCACACATGTGTCACCAACCAACACACGCCCTATTCCAATTTATATTCTAATACCGCGTGCTTGAAACTGGAAACAATGATAAGGGGAAGGAGGATTAAACGCCTAATTTAAGGGGCAAAGCGGAAATGAGAAAATACCTGACTACTTTTCCTGTCAACTAATGTACTAGAATCTGTCATTTACACTACAAAAGCGATAACAAAAATGGCTACAAATGCAAATATGTACACATGTTCCCGTCCGAAACGTCAGTTAGTTATCACCAAGCAAATAAAGCAAATTATAATTAATCTCTGAGATACTTCTAGTATTTTTCTAGTATAAATTGTAAAAATGTCTGGTACAAAGACCGATTTAAAGCCGAATTCGCAAATATGTGAACCTAAGCCTGGGGCTTAAGGGTACTTTCCTTATCGCTAGCCAAGCACATGGCTACTTGGACGCGTGTGTGTGTGTGTAATTAAGGGTGATAAACTTCTTGACATTAGCTGTACTCACACAGAGTCGACACACACACATATGACTCGCACAGGTCAAGGCGTTGCAAGTTTTGATAAGGCAGCAGCATTTCTGATTAAACTACCATGTTTTGGGGGGTCTGTTATCAGTCAATATGATTATCAAACCGGGTTACACAAATACTCAAGAGCGGAGTATCTCGCGTTTTCATCCATAAAATATTAACTTGGGTGCTAAGTGCCCACTTAGGCCTGTCTACAACAAGTTTGTTTACGAATATATATGTAGATAGGTAGCAGCAGGACGCACGAGATTGGAATCAGCACCTGATATTAAACACACACACACACACACACCTAGAAAACTATCCAACTAAAACTGGTTCCTATTACGTCGCAGCTGTTCAGACTTGCCCCTCCCCTCGCCCGTAACCAAATGTTTATAGACATTCATGTTAATTTTCAATAACAAATAAGCAAAAACCCACGACTAACAATCAAATTGCAAGTTTATTTACAATTTGTTTTCAAGGTAAGAGCTTAATTAGTTTTTAAACTAAAGTCGGAGGGGGAGGAGTAAATTTGAAAGCTGGAAGAGGGTTTTATATTCTCACAGATGGTAAGAGATAGAGGTTTGATATATATGGGACAAATGCTTCTTATACTTTTAGGCAGTTCAAGTTTATTTTCAATTTTTGTCACGCCCCCTCCCGCCCTAGCAATTTGGAAAAAACGTCATATCTTCCACAGTTTTGTAGATAGAGAGTTTGTTTCTTCAAGAGATAGTTAGTAATTATCGATATGTATAGATTTGCCAAAGAAATGATAAAGATCGGATGAGCGGTTCTCAAGTTATGAGCAAAAACAAGTCCAAATCCTCCCCCCTCCCCCGCACTCACAACCAACACCCGTTTTTCAACAAAGAAAGAGAGAGAGAGAGCGAAAAACTTAGAGATGAGCACCGCAGCAGAGCTCGATATCGATATTTTAGTGTTGAGTTAGTTTTATGACATAGAAAGATGGTCACACTGCAGACACTGTAGATAAAAAAACCCCTATATTTGCTTTCACTTAAAGCTCTATATCAGGGTCCTGCTCGTTTCTATCTACTGTGTATACAAGAACGCTCTGCGGCACCGACATTATACCAACTTATACTGCTCTCTTTTGCTAAATGAGCGCGCTCTTGCGTGGCCAAACACACACACGCAACGCTAAAATGAGCCCCTGCTCTATATGGAGTCCATATTATGAACTTACTTGCTAAAAATGTTTTGCAAAATCTTGATTTATTTTGTTATCCTTAAACAGTTGCGTGACACCGCGTGCATCGGGTGGCAACGCTGCGATAAGACTATTTCGCTACTCATCTACAGACAAACTATCGATATGCATGCATGATTTTGGAACAATACGACATTGATTTTAAATCGTCTGTCGGTAAAGAGGGATAAAAATTAAATTAAATTGAAGCAAATTCTGTAATTATTTTTCTGTGACGTAGTTAACTAATTTTTCCCAGCCATCATCGTCTTCCCCATTAAATCTTGCAATAATTTCATTTTGCGTGAGTGAGGGTTTCCCAAAAAATCTAAAACGTATGTTTTTGAGCATAGAGCATCTGCCTATAAAATCTTCTAGGTTCTCGCATTCTTTCATGTTGCATAAGGTTCATTCATCTGGCACGTTTCGCAAATGTTTGTTTAATATTATGAGATCACATTTTGCTTTAAAAATCCACATTATCTTGTCCCATTTATGCGATTGAATAAAGTCTGTTCGAAATATCTATAGAACCTATGCGCGCTACTCATAGCTTTGCTCCACATAGTTTGGTGTTCGTGACTTTCTATCCGCTTCTTGATTCCACTTTTCCATTCTTGTCAACGGTAAGTTCCACGCCAAGTTAAAATTGATACTTAAATCGTTTAAACATTTAACCCATCCTATCCTTTTCCTTAGCCGTAATTTTTGAGAATTGGTTTGGTAACCTGTTAAGATTCGTATTCAAAAATAGTTCGATATGCATATAACTGAACGAAAATATCGTAAGATCAAGTTTAATCGATTCAAGGCTATTCCGGAGAATGCTTTTCGTGACGACGGAAATGCTGGCAGCGCCTATAGGAAAGTTTTTAAAGAATTGTAACGATTGGCTCAATAAATTTTTTTAAATCGACTCAGTCCCATTACTTTAGGGTCAAGCCCTGTATAGTGTTTGTATGTCGGAGCACTAGACTAATTCTTCGATGCGGCTGTAATGCAAATTCTCAATTAGAGCAGGGTATTATTCATCTTCTATCTTTCCTTACATCTATGGAATGTGCCATCGACGCTGACCGGACTTACAGTAGCAGCTGCTTCATGGGTCTTTTGCTTGGGCGTAAGACAATGTTCGGCCGTTATATGCGACTATAAAATGCAACTAAAATTCAAGGCTCTCATTAACTGTGATGTGGACCTGCCCGAAATGGAGCCATTATAGGCAATGATGGTTTCTAATGACAATCCTATTATGTGGATCAAAGCCTTGGATATGCTGTGAAACTGCTATTAAAAATTATTTTTTATGATTTTTTTTACTATTTAAAATAATTATTTTTATTTTTCTTACTCAGAACCGCACTCCTACGAAGAAAACCAGATAACGATCTCAAGATCTGATGAACAGTGGCAATTAGCAAAAATGTGGTGGTTTCGTTATTTAAAATAATTTTTTGGTCGGTCTCTTTTTGCTGGTTTAAATACTGTATTCTGTCTTTTCGCCAACTCTGGACGACGATTCCGTTTTTGTACACACAATCCTTGTGTTATTTCTACTGTCCATACGTATTGTTACACGATTTCACCAATAATTGCTCTCAAATTGACAATGTATATTTTTTTTTTTTTTTTTTTTTTTAAAATAAATTTCTTGTTTTTTAGTAAAAAATGGAATAATTTTTGAAATGTTTTGCGGTTAGTGATGGCCAAGCAAGAACGAGGTCAAATTGTGTGCGCATTCTTCCGGATATGACCTACAACCTAAGAGTATCTTCTCGAACTGTCGACAAACGAATGACGCCTAAAATTTTGACCTGCTTTTTGGTACCATCTAAGCTTACGAAAAATATTTCAGTTGAAACGGGTCATATTTTTTTATTTGTGTAAATTAACCGAAACAAGTTTCCTTTCGGGCACCCTTTAGAACCGTGGAGCACAAACACAGCAGTATCAGCATACACGGGTAGAGTGAAACACGTCGACCATCTTCCACTAAATACCACTGTTTAACAGAGCTGATTTTCAACCGAGTTTTAAACAATTTCGGGTTCAAAATTTAATAAGGGAGGTTAATCACGATTTGAGGGGGGAAGTTTGACAGTGCATCGGTGGGTTACCTAAAGTGACTAACATTGTTCAGCTTTATTAAAAAATTCGTTCTGTTATTTGTATTTTTGCGACTGAGTATCTGGCTTGCTTGTCTGTCAAAGTGGCTATTTCTGTATTGAGCGGTGTCGAATCTGGTTCTTTCCGGTCACGCTTAAGTAAAACAAGGGTATGCATCAGAGAACGGCTTCGCTCGTTTGCAAAACGCTCATATATTAATCAATACCCGAATAAAATGGCTTTGCTCAGTGCATGAAACTTGCATACACAACATGTTCGAGGTTGGCACTCTGAATATAATCATGTTCGCTTCATTCCAATCAGTTCGGGTGTTTTGTTCGTTTGGCTTAACGACGATTGACAAAGACGGCGCTGTTAACAGCTATGGAAAAACAGAGAGAGAGAGAGAGAGAGCAATGTAACTGTAACTTTACGCCGTGTTTTGTTCGATCGAACACATAAATGTTGAATTAAAAACTCTAGCTCAACCGCTCGATGCCCTTGCCGGTATGAGCTGAATATATTCAACGCCGAGTTTTGTTCGATGAATAAATATGAATATAAATGTTGGACCAAAAATCTTTAGCCCAACCTCTCAATGCGTTTGCCGGTATGAGCTAAATATATTCAACGCTCAGTTTTGTTGATTGATTAAATGTGAGTAAGAATTTTTGTGTATGAGGCAATCAGTTCTCTGGTATGCATAACTTGCATTGCTCTTGCAGTCTCAGCTCTTCTTTGATAAGGCAACGGCAAACGCCGTTAAGTTGTTGATGTTATCTCAAGAGAGAGAGAGAGACAAACGAGAGACAGAGAGAAATACAAAAAGCGTTTTTGGGGTGATTCCACCAACACTCTGCTTGTGGAAGTAAAAAAACTTAAGCCGCACGAGTGACAGCGGGTATAATTGACACTCATAGCCGAAGCACAAATATGCCATGAGTGTTGTAAACACCGCATTCACTTTTGGCTGTGATTGAAGACACTCGAGTGTGAAAAATATCAAGTACAGCAGATCTCTGATTCGCAATATCTATAATCCCTAAAATTTGCATAAAGATTGTATAATAAATAGCCTTGTTAAACAAAAGTTACCTACTTTTGGGCTTTCTCCCCTCTCAGGAACACAGGGAGGCTATTAGGACCGGGTAGGACCGACTTTAACTTACGCCCTCGTTATAATCGCTTTAGTTTTTGGGTCGAAAGCGATTTGGCTATATCTTAGGACCAATTTTTCGACAAAGTTCTCAACGACAGCTTCAGCTGATATCGATAAATTGCATTCGCTGTAACAGGGTGACCAGAGAATGTCAAATCTATGGACCGAATTAGCTGTGTTTGTTTTGTTATAGGAAGCCAAAAAGTGTAAGTGTAAAAATAACCAGCTCTGACCTACTTGAGCAACTGAACAGCTGTTTGCTCTCTTGCAGGGTTCCCCCAAGCAGAGAGCGCGAAAACGTGAGTGTGTATCTCTCTAACACACAACTAAGTTTGACTTCGGCAAGCATTCGGTAAGAATTTGCAAGTAAGTCGTTAGGGAACTCTACTCTCTTGGCACAAGTATCGACAAGCGTTCGGCCCCTGTGGTCCAGACGTGTCAATCGTTGCACTAGAAATAGATCAATTCTCGCAGACTATGCGTATCAGGAACCCTTCCAGTATGCACTTCCATCTATTTTTATACTCTATATCAAAGGAAAACTAAGTATATTAAGTGTGCATAAGTATGTAATAGGGAGAAGCAATCATTTCGTTTAAAAATGCACAAATCAAATCTATTGTTAAATTTTAATCTCTTTTCTCTTAATTCTCTAGGCAAATTAACTTTTAGGGGCTGGTAAGGTGACGGCAGAGTGAATGCTTTAAGTTTTCCAGTTTTAAGATGTTGCAAAGTCGTAGAGCTAGTGGAAAATAATTCTGCTCTTTCCCCCCCGTGACATTTTAAGGTATTTGTTTTCGTTTTGGTCTTTAGATAAGCTCTTCTACCACTCTTTTGAGTTTATAATCAAGTCGTAAAATCATAAAACGAAATGGCAAAACATTGTCTTTGAAAGGAACATTGTGTTAGGTAGTGGTACTTTTCCTCTTTCCCCACTTATCTTGCTTTAATTTTCTAAAAGAAGCTTCTTATCTCTTGTATGCTTTATGAGTAAAGGGGATAAGGGAGAAAGAATTGGGGTAAATATAAAGAAAATAAAATTTGTTGTTAGTTTATATGACCCACTACGAAATTACATACATTATGATGATTTTTTCATCAGTTTTGTAACCGATTCTATGGACCATACAGGGGTAGTAGGTACAATAGTTGTGTGTCTGGAGTAGAAATTGAACAATTTTTGATGGCTGTTGTGTTCTGAATGAAGTTACTTTACCTTAAACTCAACGTGAGCGAGGTCCCAGTTCGGTCGAATTACTTTCAGTATATCCTTAGCACCTTGTATAACATCGGCTTCCTCAATGAATATGGGAACAAAAGGAACAATCGCTTCTTTGGTATCGTTGGATGTATCCACTTTATTATGATGATTCTCCACGGGCTTTGGTCGACGACTATCACATGCGTTCTTCTGTACGGAACAATTGGAATTGGTATTCGGATTGATTGGCGATTGCGATTGCGATTGCTGATGAACTAGGGATAAAGAATCTTTCATCACTTTAGGGTTGCCGCCACTTGTTGAAATCTGTCCTGTGTAACTGTTGCTCTTGGTTTCTGTGCCCATTCTAGTTTATCATATAAGTATGTGAAATACGAAAGTGTCAGGTCTCGGGTCAACACATACATACATACGTACAACATACAACAACAATAAAACATACACATATCATCATTATCATTATCATCATCATCATTATTATCAATCAACATACATAAATGATCATCGGATGAACCGAAGTTGGGTGAAATTTGCCTAAATGCATGCAGAAGTACATATGTACAGTGAGTCAAAAAAGTAATGGCACCGTTTTAGTTTATTTTTTTGTAGCCTTTTTCATTCAATTCAGAAGTCATAAAATATTCTTGATCAGAGCGACAAGTTGAGTTGTTTTACTTTACTAGAACAGCTTTTTACTGCACGTTGATCGGATGACTATATACATGGGAACTATCGGTCGGAAAATGTTTTCAATTTTAGCGTTTCTTAACCTTTTTCATTGTTAATTTTAAATGCTTTTAAACAGATTTGGAAAATTTTGTTAAAATCGGATGACTTTTTCTTATGGCTACCATACGACCGATATGAAACTATTTTGTTTTCTATGTAAGCGGTTCTATACTCGGTCATTATTATTATTAAATGCTTTCAAACAGTTTAGCAAAATTTGGTTAAAATCGAATGACTATATCTTATGGCTGAGATAGGACCGATCGTTCGAAGTTTGTATTTTTTGAAATCATTATCGTTTTTACACTCAGTTATTGTTAATTGTTATCGAAATTTGATCGATATCGGATGACGATCGGTGGGAAAATGGGTTTTGGTAAGAAAACGTTTTGGATTTTAAACTTTGATAATTCAAAAGGTTCTCAGCTCAAGCTTCCCTTGGCTTTAAAAACAACTTTACAGCGTCCGGCTAGTTAAACTCCGGAGCAAACGCTTATTCTCGTTTCCAAATGGAACTTTTAGAGCAAAGCAAACAATATTTCATAAGTTCACAAGTAGAAATTTAACACAATTACAATTTATTTGTAACCAATACTAAAATGTATCGAATTCGTTCTATTTACACGACCTGATCACTCAGATGAGTTTTCGGACAGACCTTAACTCATCTGAGCAACTCAGTTACATCCCTGAGAAGCTCAGATGAGCCAGTTACAGAACAAATGGTTCATCAGAAACATTTGGTTCATATGAACAATGTACTTTGTTTAAGTAAAAGAAGAATGAAAAGCGAAATATGAATAAAGAAGCTTGAACAATTTTAGTTGAAGCAAAAAAGAATGTACAAAAAAAACAAAAGAAAGTATACAATACGAGCTATGTGAAGCCGTGACAGGCGATCTGTGTTCTGCTGCTTCTTAAGTGGCAATTTATTTGTTTAATATTTAAAAGAATAAAAAAAAACTTAATCGATAGCTAAAATTTGATAACGAATGTATATCGTCAGCCAGAAAGTGGCAACGCCAGCACACTGCAATTAGGTCACACTGTAGTACGATAGTTGCCATTCAGCTGAGTGCTCAAACCAATTAGAATCGGTTCTATTTTGCCTGATCGCTCATCTGAGTGGCTTCACGTGACAGCAACTCAGCTGAGTGATCAAGTCGTGTAAATAGAGTTTAAAAAGCAACCCTTAAAGTGATCGAAACGAAGGCTCATCCCTAAGGACGCGCGCACACATGCGACTGAAAGATGAACTGACGGCTGAATATAATATTTTACTACGTCAACAAGCTGAATTAAACAAATATGGTTGATTGATACCGCAAAAGATGAAATAACAACTAAATTTTTCCCGAAGATCAAGCAAGCAAGGACCGTAGTTATTTGTCCAGATCAAGCAAGAGTTGTTGTAAA
>JAEIFU010002153.1:0-49590 GCA_018904235.1 Lordiphosa stackelbergi
ACATGTTAGAGGGTTAAATGCTGGAAAAACTAAGTATGAGAAACAAAGAAAAATTTGACAAAATAATTGTAGTTAATTTTACTAAGGGTACAGTTGTTAAATGCAACAACAAAACACGTGCCAAAATAAATACGTGAAATTTACAAATTTCTTCAGTAGATTTTACTGTTAGCACAGTTACAAAACAACAACAAAAATACATGCATAAAAAATTTTGAAAAAGTTACTGTCAGCGTAGTTAATTTTACCCATCAGATTTTTTTGTGTGTACAGTAGACATTAGGTAAAATGTATTCTTTTTCATAAATGACTACTTCAGTTTTTTGAATTTGTGTCAAAAAAATCGACTTTGGGACCATAATGCATTGGCTATATTTTAAACAATCCTTAAATCGATTTTTGTGTTAATTGTCTTCTCGAATTCGAGCAGTTTTCATCTTAAGAAATCAAGAAGAAAAAAATCTAAATTGAAGCCGATTTCAGTCTCGCCAATTCGTGCTAGATTCATACTAAAATTAAGCTATTCACGAAACTTAAAAAGCAACCCATATGTAGATATCAGATACATAGAAAGTCGTGTTTTATTTCCATATGTTCCAAAAGAGGTCAAAGTATAGAAATAACTAAACTAACTTTGCCATCAATTGTGCGTTTCGCACGCTTAAAGTGCTGAGTAAATATACGTATAACTTAATAAAGTGCAAATAACATACACAGCTGCTTATACACTAAAACGTGTCCAATTGAATTCATTTGGTATGGCATTCAAAGTTGAAGGATATCTGATATAAGTTAATGTCTTTCTGCTGAACCGGATTCGACTTGCTATAAAAGGAAGAGATGCCGTTCAGAGTGTATCATTCACAGCAATTCAGCTGAATGGAGATGAGACTTTCTACTTTAATCTTGGGCTGTGCCATTCTTGGCATTTGCTTTATAAGAACCGATGCAGTCGCTTGTACTGCAGGACAAACTCCCACTGCAGATGGTTGCACCGACTGCACAGACGCTGCTAATGTGGGCTCTCCAGATTGTCCGCCAGCAACCACTGAGGCAACTGGTGTCCCGATACCTCCAGAGCCTCCAGGACCCATCACACCAGCCCCCCCAGGTGGAGCAACAAATCCGTCATCCATTATTGAAGACCCAGAAGGCACCGAAGCCAGCAATAACAACAACAACAATAACAACAATGGTGCTGCCAGGAGGAGGGCCAGAAGAAGGGCTCGTCAACGCCGCCAGAGAAACCAGAGACGCAGGCAAGCGGCAAGAAGAAGAAGAAATAGGCAAAACCGAAGAAGACGATCTGGCTAAATGAAACAAACAGCTGTGGATCAATGACTAACAACGAGTTCTTGCTGTATCTTTGCGTAATTTAAAATAAATGCTGTTTCTACTATAAGAATGTTATGATGTTATGAGAGGTTTCATAGGTCAGGCCCTTTTGTGGATTTATTTCATTGGGGACTTATTTCTTGCTGCGCAATTTTAAATTTTAAATTATTTTTAAAAACCACTTTACCACATCGAAAAACTATAGCACGAAAGTTTCTGCTGTCACCTTCCTTTTCATTGTTGTGAACAAGAAACACACACAGTTCCTCTCATTTATTTAATTCCGAACATGTTTATTGGTTCAACTTTCCAGCTGACACTCTATAAAAGTCAACATGTTCCGCATTTCGAAATTTGTTCTGTCCTGCACGTTGTCTTCGGTTTCTGCCAAAAATAACACTGCATTTTTTTTTGTTTTTGTACAACTTGCATAAATATTTCAGCGTGCTGTAAAAAGCAGCTAAAAGTTTACCGGATCGATAGCCCTTAAGGCTACTCGTACCAAATGTTACTCAAACATGAAAGACGAAATAAAATGCAGCACTTAAAAGGTGTAATTTAAGCCACGGCTGTGAAGGTCGGCAGCGCTTTCATTATATTTGAGTAAGAAACCGAAAAGAGATAAAAATGTTGATGCACAGACATATCATTTTATAAGGCCATCAGGCAGAGCCAGAGTAGCCGGAGGCTGGCAGCCATCAGAGCACCAAACAGCAACAGTTCTCGTTTTCATTCCATGACTGGCCTGGCCACACAAATGTCGGCCTTCCGTTTCCTCGCACATGGCGGATATTTTACAACTTCCGGCCGCCTTCGCATTGCCTTTTATGACTCTCCTGCTCCTTCAGACCAATGCATTGGCACCGTCATGTGAGATGAGAAATGGTCGTAAAATTTGAACACTGATGTGTTAATGCCCCCCGCAATGCGCCAGGAACCAAGTGCAGCTCATGAAAGTAGTGCAAACCACTTGTCTGACGAATTGCCAAACACCAAAGCAATTTGGTTTATAGAATGAATTGCGAAATGTCGCTGAGAAAAATGCATTTGACCCCCTCAGGAATGGTGAGTACGTGGACTACTGTGATTTTTTTGTCGTTAATCCACACAAAAAAAAATTACTGCTTAATCTTTCTAACTTAATCCGAATGAGATAAAATGGGTAGCATTCTTTTTGAAATATTGGACATAAATTGAAATAAAAAAAAAATGTGTTTTCAAGGCCTATACTCAGATAAGATAATTTTTAGTTTGGTACGATATTTCACATGAATAGAAACAAATTTGTACAGCATGAAATCTGAATACTTTTGAAAAGGCATCTTAATTGTATGAAATTGTTTCTATTGTACGAAACTAAAAATTTATGTCATCTGAGTGCTTATTAAACACAAACAAACACAAGTTTTTGATTTTTCAATATATATCAAGCCCCTTCGAAATTCTTCTTCAGGAAAAAGGCACAGCGTCTGCTTAGTCAGCTGTGGAGTTGATATTTGTTTTTAATAAGCACGTAAAAACCATTGACCTCGAGCCAGCTAAAAAAATCCCACATAAAGAACATAGGTCGATATCCATAACAACATTACATTTATATTTGGTTGTTTTGAGTAATTAATCTAAAGAGCAGGTTAAATAGATGGAAAACAAGTGAGAAAGTCGGTCAAGCCCGACTATTTGTTACTCTGTAGCTGGAGTAGGAGTGCTGTTGCTGCGCTCATCTCTAAGTTTCTCTCTTCTCTTTCTCTCTTTCTTCTAATATTGTGAGGTGCTGCTTGTGATATAGTGGTAGGAATCGGAGAAATATAGTTTGAGGAACAAACCCCCTTTTAAAAACGGTGGAAGTTCACGTTTTTTTTGCTCATAACTTGTAGAACCACTCATCCGATCTCTATCATTTAGGGTCGGAAATTGATTCTCTTCTAACTGGTAACATACTCTCTTTGAACAAAACTTACATAACTTATTTACCTTTGGGTACAGAGTATGAAAACAGTAAGTAAATTTGATCCCAAATCGGATGACTATAGCATTAAAAGTAGTTCCTATGAGAAAACGTTTTTTGTTTTCAGTGGTAGCTTCTTTATACTTTCCAGATATATGGAGGCCACACTAGGCATAAATGTGTGGGCTTGTGAGCTATTTGCGATAAAGTACATATGAATGCATTTTTAAAAAATCAAAGGCGCTGTTTAGTTCAAGTGAAGGAGTGTCTAATTCGGCCTTTAAAGACAGACATCTTTCGATATTTATGGCATTTTTATCAAAATAAATATCACTTTTTAAGCTAGCGCGGTTATTTCGAATTATTTTTCACATCTTAGCATATCAACAAACATGATCTAATTTTGTGATTCTTGGGCATTGAAATTCAGTTTTATTTGGCAAGTTATAGCCTGCTAAAGACACAAATACAATATAAATTTATGGAAGGAAAACTAGAATGCAAAATTAGGTCAAAATATGGTTCGACTTTATGCTCAGATGGTGAATATATTTAATCTAGAGCCGCGCTAGCCTAAATGGAATGATTTAATTTGTGAAAAAATGCTATAAATAACATTAGTATTGTAGTAGTAGTATTATTTATTTTCAATTTTTTTTTGAGCGAAGCTTTACTGACGTCAGACTGGAAGATAAATCTTGAAAAATTTTGTCTTTGACAGAATTTTTGAGTTATCTTTGAATTCCTACTGTAGATTCTCTCTTTTTTATACCTTGGAGGGGTATATTATGTTTTCAGAAGGAAGCATCTCCGACCACATAAGTATATATATTCTTGATCAGCGTGACGAGCTGAGTTGATATAGCCATGTCCGTCACGTCCGTCTGTTTCTATGCTATCTCCTCCGTCAGTTTCGTAACCAAACTTTGCACGAAGTCTTTTGGTACAAATACGCTGCACATTTGTCGGAACCGGCCGGATCGGGATGACTATAGCATATAGCTGCATAGGAACGATCGGTTGAAAAAGTAGTTCTTTGGGAAAAACTTTTTGTTTCAATGCTATCGCTCCCAACCTCGTATTTATAATTTTTCTATGCTTTCACATAATTTCAGCAAGTTTTATGCAAATCGGGCAACTATATAGTATAGCTGCCATACAAAAGATAGGTCTAAAAAAAGTTTTAGTGAAAAACTTTTTGTTTTCAATGCTATCGCTCCCAACCCTCTGATTTTTATTTTTCTATAGTTTCTCATAATTTTACAGAGATTTATCAAATCGGACAACTATATAGTATAGCTGCCATACAAAAGATAGGTCTGGAAAAAAGTCTTAGTGAGAAAAACTTTTTTGTTTTCAGTGCCATCGCTCCCAAAATTGTTACTGATCAATATTATGTGCTACCACACAATTCTGTCAAGTTTGATCTAAATCGAATGACTATAGCATATAGTTGCCATAGGAACGATCGGTCGAAAAAGTAGTTTTAGTGAGAAAAACTTTTTTGTTCTCAACTGGCCCTTCACCGTTTTATATACTATTTGTGAATTTGAAGTTAATAATATTATCTTCGACAAAAACTGACGAGCATATTTTAATATTATGCTCCAAGGGTATATATAAACTTCCGGTCGAGCCAAGAAGTTAGCTTCCCCCCCCCCTTCTATTTTTTTGTCATATTTGACTTTTTTTTAACTTTCAAAATTTTTTCGTAACGCCAAAAGCAATTATGAAGGAAATATCATTGGTCAATTGCCTTTTTTTTGGAAAAAGGATTTTGAGAGGTGTTTGTCACTTTGCCGAAAAGTCAATTTTGACTTGCAACGAGAATGTTGCAATGATGCGCAATAAAACAGAGGAAAAACTCTTCAAGAAAGAAAAAAAAAAACATTAAAAAAAGACAAACAAAGAACAGCCACCAAAAGAGCTCATATATAAAAGAAACAAGCCTTCAAACATGCCGTCAATCAATTTTCACTCTTCATTGATATTTATTAATTCAGAAGGAGAAAAAATTCATTTTTCGTTTCATAAAGAATAATTGCTTAAGAACACGAATTTTAAACTTTTAAATGGGTGACACAAATTTTCCAAATGTCAAAAAATCACTTTTTTTCAATATGAAATAAAAAAACCCAAAACTTTATTTAACCTTACTAAGGAAAGTTTTGTGCATTTTGTAACTAAAATACAAAATTTACAGAACGAAAAAATATTGATTTTTGGCGAAGCTATGTTCGAAAAACAAAACTACGATCACAACCCCATCTTCCCCTACTAAATAAGTTATCATATGAAATTCGGTTGCTTAGCTCTTTAGGTGTCCTGAGAAATTGATATTCGATTTGCAATGACACTTAAATTGCCTCCGATTGTAGTTTTCTTCGCCCAATCTCAGTCTGGCAGACAAAGTCGGATAATTCTCAAACACTTTTCCCCGTTTTCCTATACTCATTTATCTTGCCTTCTGCCAACGGGTTCGTGAATCATTGTTAACCCATAAACGCAATCACTTGACGCATGCAGCAACATTCATTTTTTGCATTTCTCAAGTTACTCGCAGTCTGATTGCAATAATAATTTATGCTTGGGTAAAACTTTTGCTGCAAACAGGGCAAATACCTTCAGGGCACTAAAGAACAAAATGCATTTTGCGTAAATAGAGGAAGTAAAACGCCAGTTGAGAGTTCACAAAATGCATAAGGCAAATATAAAATGGAGAAATGGAAAAATAGGGACTGTGAAACTTAAAACTTGAATGCCAGTTATAAAAAAAAAGCTTGCTGGTTGACGAGCTTGTCAAATGTGCGTCATTCCAATGAGCCAGCTTCCCGCCTGAAACCGACACTGGGACCTCATCCCAGTCCGTAGTCAAGGCAACCGCAGAACATCCATCAACATCAACAAGTAAAAGTTCCTCGCGTAATTGTTCAGGTGAAATGTATTTTCCTTTTATTAAATTTGCCATCCAGTTGCATGCAAACCTGGCTAGCTGATGCTGAAGCCGAAGCTCATCCTGCAGACAAACAAACAGAAGTGAAGTATGAGTATGCGCCCCCGTGTTCTTGGCGGAAGGCTCTTGTTTTTGTTCAATGGAACTGCGCGTGGCTTACACGGCGAGTGCTTGTTGAACTTGTTGTTGTATTTGTCGTAGCTGTTGATGTTCTTGATACACGTACCAGCAGCTGCTGTGCTGAAGCTGGAATGTATTGTTGTTGGTTTTATTTCCGGGCAGTCATTTTATAACTTTTACGTCAGTCGAACAGAAGTTCGAAATATCCTTTGCGGAGAGTACAATGGTAAAGAAGTTTTGTAGAAGCAAGTAAGCATTATGGAGAAATTTACAGCGACTCTTGCTTAGATTGACATCCTTTCACTTGCTGGTAGTGGAAATTATTTTCACATATTTTTCCATTGTTCCATTTAGCCGATATATTCGCTTTATTCAAGGGCTGTAGTTTCTGAAGTGTAAATATTAAACATTTGTGGAAGGTTGTAAAGCAGCGGGTAGTGTGTCTAACTGCTGTGAGAGAGGTCGTGGGTTTGATCCCGCTGCGTTACAGTTAATTAAAAAAGTTTTTCTTTGAAAACTTTCATCAGCTGTGAAGTAAGTAGCCATGAAAAAACTTCTTAAGTTTTGATGTTCAGATTTGGGTTTAAAGTGTAGGTCGCTTTCTCTTCCATGATAAATATTTAAGGAAGCCTTTTCAACGGTTCCTAAACAAAACAAGAAAGAAATATGAATGACTAGCAAATAACCCGACACGCTTCGCTGCGCCTTCAACAGTATAGAACCAAACAAAATTAGGTATAATAATACCCCTTAGAACCTAGAAATCGAACTTTGCTGATGGGTTTTCCCTCTAACTCCCACCCTCATCCCACCCATCTATTTGCTCCCAGTTCCCACTCACTTCCCACCCACTTCACAACCACTTCACAACCACTTGCCACCCACTTTCCACCCACTTCCAAAACAACTAACATCCCACATCCCACTCAAATCCCACCCACATCCCATTTACTTCCCAGTGGGTATCCCGGAGTTATTTCCAACATCGGAAAATGAAAACACTAAAGAATTCTCATTTGGACAAACCGAGTTTTAAGTCAATCGGATGAAATATTGTTATTATGCACGTATAATTTTCCGGGTATTTTCACGCCTGGGGGTGGATTTTCTCAAATTCCTAAATCACATTTTTAATTATTTCGTATTCTTTCCTTACAACCCGAGTTTCATGCAAATCGGATGAAAAATGGTTGAATTGCATGCAGAATTTTCAGGCAATTTTGCAACCGTCAGGTCAAATTTTCCAACTTCAGAAAATCACATTTCAATTTATTTCGAATTCTGTCAGTGCAAATCGAGTTTCAAGCCAATAGGTTGAAAAATATTTTATTTCATGCAGAATTTTCTGGCAATTTTCCGACCTTCAGGTCAAATTTTCCAACATCGGAAAATCACATTTCAAACTATTTCGTATTCTATACTTACAAACCGAGTTTCAAGCCAATCGGATGAAAAATGATTCTTTACATGCAGAATTTCCAGGCCATTTTCCTCGTGGGCGGATTTTCCAAAATCGGGAAACACGTGCGATGATTGCCAATGAGTGAATCCGGACACTCTCTTGTATATTTATAGAGATCTCTTTAAATATAAAAGAGAGTGTTCTGACTGACTAACTGATTCACTGACTGATTGGCAATCATCGCACAGGATTTTCTGTTACTAAGACGGGGTTTTGGAAAATTCCACCCGGAAAAGTCGGAAAAGCGTCGGAAAATTTGTATGGGAAAATATTATTTTTCATCCGATTGACTTGAAACTTGGTTTGTAAGCATAGTACTCGAAATAATTCGACACGTGTTTTCCCGATTTTGGAAAATCCCCCCACGAGGAAAATGGCCGGAAAATTCAGCATGAAAAAAACTATTTTTCATCCGATTGGCTTCAAACTCGGTTTGTAAGGGCTGAATACGAAATAGTTTGAAATGTGATTTTCCGATGTTGGAAAATTTGACCCAACGGTCGGAAAATTCCAGAAAATTGTGCATGAGCTTGAAACTCGTTAAGGAAAATACGAAATAGTTGAAATGGATTTTCTCAAGGTGGAAAAGAATATCACGTTTATGAGATTTTGGGAAGATGGGTGGGATTTGTAATTGGTCGAGAAGTGGGCGGAAAGTGGGGATGTGGGTGGGAATTTGGGATGTGGGTGGGATGTGGGTGGGATGTGGGTGGGATGTGTGGGATGGGTGGGAGGGGTGTGGGATGTGGGTGGGGTGTGGGCGGGAAGTGGGAGGGATGTGGGTGGGATGTGGGTGGGATGTGGTTGGGATGTGGAAGGGATGTGGGCGGGAAGTGAGTGTGAACTGTGGGGAAGGAGGTGGGTGGGAATTGGGTGTAGAGGGGGTGGGATGGGGGTGGGTGTTGGAGTTGGAGGGAAATCCCATCGGCAAAGTTCGTTTCTGGGCTCTACTTGGAATTATTATATCCAATATTGTTTGGTTTTATACTGTTGAAGGCGCAGCGAATCGCGTCGGGTTATTTGATAGTCATTGTATAAATAGTAAATCTAGCTTAATTGCTGATTTGTTGTTGTTTGTAACTTCTCTATACTTCTCTGTAACTTTTCTGTAATTTCTCTATATCTTCTCTATAACTTCTCTATATGTTCTCTGTAACTTCTCTATATCTTCTTGTATCGGACTGCAGCAATTGTACCATTGAAATAGTGCCTCGTACGCAACAGTAGTAAATATATTTTGTTGTTATTTTTTGGATTAGACCAAGTAAGAAAATCTTACCACTAAAATAGTACACTTGATGTGCAAATTTTAGGTTCAGAATTCATACTATTTATGAGATAGGCAATAATTTATTGGTGGACAGATTCAATACAGATTCAATACATACGAGCCAGTTGAGATGGCGCTCAAATCGTCCCCCGCACACGCAACCAACACCGCATTGCATTCATCACACAGAGAGAGAGAGAATTTTCAATTCAATCCGAATTCGTCCCAAGTCTCTCCCGTTTCGTCCCGTTCCCGACCCCAAATTTTAAATTAATTCTCGCCCCAATCCTGACTTGAAATAGTATAAAGTAAATCGTTCCTCGAGCTCATCAAATCGGAGATAGTTTATAAAACTGTATTTACAAATTTTGTAATTTTTGTATGAAGCAAAGAACTGCCTAAAATAATGCTGCTTGACTTTTACAATTATACGGGGGTGCCACAGAAATATCTAGAGATTTTGACGACGGTTGGTTTGTAAATCTCTCGAATAATTAGTTGGTGCCACAGAACTTCTAGAGATTTCATTTTCTAATTAGAAAATCTAGTTGGAACACCAGATGTTCCAATTGATGTTCCATCTCTAAAAACAGGGCTATATCTCTCGCCCAAAAATTTCCCTTATCTTAGATGTGGGTTAATTTAATGATTAACTGAAATTTTTTGATTGTGTTTTAAGTTTTATGATGCATTTTTAAATAATAATTCAATTTAAAGACGCATTCTTCACCAATATAATGCAAAATTTAAAAATTTTTCGGCGCCAAACATGAGTTATAAGTTTCCATCCCTTAATCCGCTAGCTATCGTGTAGAGGGCGCCACTTCGACAAAAGGCGCTAGTGAAAAAAGAGCTTTGCAAAATCTCCTAACAAAACATTAGAGGTTTGAAACCAACCAAAAGAAATTTCTGTGGCACCTAAGAATTGGAATTCGGTTGGAATTTGGTTGGAAGAGGTTTCTGTGGCACCCCCGATAATGTTTTTTTCACACTTCTAATTTGGATTATGATGGTTTCACGTTTATATCAGCCATGATAAAGCTTCCCTTTTCCGCTTGTCCGAAATAGTATAAGCACATTCTCCAACAGATTGAGAGAAGCTCGGCTTATGGCCCTCTGTGGGCTGTATAAAGCCAAGAGAATTAAGTTTTCAAATTCTGCTTTCTTAGCCTGCTGTTTATTGTCAATTTGTTATTTCCAGTTTCCTGCGTTTCTTCTTTTCCTTCATTCTTAATTACCTTCTCTTTTACTCTCAGCTGCCTAAAATGTGCACAAATAGAAGTTTATGATGTCAAATAAATATATGGACAATGTAATAGCTGTTGTCGCCAGTAGCCTTCCTGCTGGTGAGTCGGCAGCGCTTCCGTTTCCGCGCAATTGCGATTCGGTGTCAGAGTCAGGTTCACTTAATCTGCCATCACCGAAGAAATTGAAAGTGCACAATAAAATTGACTTGCAATTAAATGGCAAGCGGCAGGGCCCGAACGGGTTTTCTGTCTTCCAATTAACTCGCATCAAGTGCAAGTGAAAGTCATTTTGCGGCCTTCGAACTGAATTTAATGACGGTCATTTAAGTGGGTTGCCACTGTTGTCTTCAAATGGAATTATTACACACACACACGTGCGGGGGTGACCCCATTGCACCTTGGTGTCCGAAGTTTATTTAAATTTATTTGGGTTTCGCTTAACTTTTCTCTTTGGTGAACAACCACCCAGCGAGCCATCCTGCTGTTAATTCAAACTATTCCTTTGACGAGGCTGGACTCGACATCCCATCAGCAGGCGGCATCAGGAAATTCGTAAAAAATACAACTTTTCCAGTTAAAGTTTACTTAATACAAAAAACTTCTGCACAAATTTAATATTTAATTTATGTTTTAAAAAATATGTTGACAAACTTTAGGTTTAAGCGATGGCAAAAGAAAATGCCCTGATTAAATTTGCATTTTTATGTTCTGTCTTTTGCAGCCCTGTAGCCGGAGCTAAGTGAAGGGTAAGTGAACGGCAATTTGATCAATTTGATCATTTAATTACCCTAGGATCTAAGCCCGCCCCAACTCGGTAGATGTGGCACACAGCCTTCAACTTGAGTGTAATTAAGGCAAATTAAAGTCATTATAATTAAGCGACTGTCACGTTCACTAGTTTCCAATTCTAATTAATGCTAATAAGCTGCCACAGCGCGTTTCCCTGCCGCAAACTGACGCATTAAAACGTGGTCAAGTGTGTCAAAGGAAGTTAGCTCGCCGGGTCCCTCCGGAGAGGTCAGAGTCCAACTGAATGGGCATTGTTTTTGGTATTTCTGACCTGCTGCTGCTGGAACCCCTGCCTGGCTTGCTAAAGAGGCGTTAATAACAATGCGACGGTCGAACCGGCAGGGCTATGAAAACTTAAGCAGGAATGCAAATCCACTTGACTTGATTGAAATCATAAAACGAAAATTGCCTTTGCAGACGCAAAACTGGTGACATAAAAATAAACGCGAGAGGCGTGCCGGGGGCAGCGGCTGGGCGTAGCTGAAGCACATCAATCATGTGCGTCACACACATAGCTCATACGCACTGTTGTCAGCACTCGGAAATATTGTAGCACGCTTTTTGGGGCCAAAAGTTTGTGCAAATGATTTTCATAAATGAAATTTATGTACGCGAAAATTGTTTCGTCGCTTGAGCAAAGGGCATAAAGCAGCAGCTCAGCTAATGCGCCCAGCACACACCCATGAGGGAGCGAGTTGAATGATAAACGCGCGTTTGTCGCATGATAAATAGCAGCCAAGCAAACAAACAAGCAGGCCAAACGTATGTATAGTAGTTCATTGGGGACCACAAACGGACTGACAAGGAGCCCTAACCACATACATTTGGGTCGTCGCCTCCTTTGGACTGGCCAGCACATAAATTTCCAATGTCAATTGGCCAGCGTGCCCGCATATGAAATTACACAATTGTTTATTCAAGCCAAAGCCGAGCAACCAATTTATGGGCAGGAGAGTCAAATTGACATTTGTTCTAATTTGGGCCAGGCGCCTGATTTATGCTAATTACTGAGACAGTTTACTTAAACGGAATTGCATTAATTTGAAGCAGGTCAAAAATTAACACCACTTGACCGACAGCCTCAATTTTTCTGCTTTCCTTTATCTTATTCTCTGCTAATGACCCAGCCTGGCACCAACAATAAACTTCAGCATTTATTTAGCTATTAATCTCAATCAAAATTAATGTTAACCAACACAACTCTCTGGCAAATTTGGCTGCATTTGCTGGTTCGTTTACTCTTGGCTCACTTGGGGGAATTGGCAGAGTTTTGTTCCTTTTATTTTGTCTGAGTTTCGGTTTAACTTTGACTCTTTGTTTTCATTGAACTCGATTATATTTTGCAATGCCAACAAATGGTGCTGAAAATGAACAAAAGAGGAAATTTGTATACTCTGGTACACAGAGTATATTAACCTATTAACGATCAGTGCAAAATGGAAGCTTAACACAAAAATCTTGAAAAATATACAGACGTTTTGATGAGGCTGGTTTCATTATTCAAGCCCTGAATTTTTCGCTGACAATTCATACATGATTTTTTGGGCCCAATTTCAGCCACAGACCAAAAATTCAGCAAATGGCAGCTCGAAGAGCATAAGTAAAGATATTTAAGATTTAAAATCAGAGATTAAGACCGTAACCGATAAAAACACTTTAGAATTTGTAACCGAAACCGTAACCGAAAAAAAATTAATCCTTTTAATTCATGTGAAATATCGTACCAAACTAAAAATTTATCTCATCTGAGTTATCGTAAAAGGTGATTTTTTAAGAGCTATAGGAAAGTTTCAAACATAAAATTCAGAAAAATGCATGAAATCTTTATTTAAATCGATAGTACGGTCCATATAATTTAATGTTTGAAGATTATTTCATGCAAATGTTGACCGTGACTGCGCCTCAAATGGTCCATCCGCTTAGTCCAATTTTGGCATACTCTTTCCAACATTTCGTCCGGTATCTCACGAATAAATGCTTCAATGTTGTCTTCCAATGCGTCAATTGAAGCGGGCTTGTCTGTATAGACATGAGCTTTAACATAGCCCCACAAAAAATAGTCTAAAGGCGTTAAATCGCACGATCTAGGCGGCCAATTGACCGGTCCCGAACGTGAAATAAAATGTTCACTGAACTCGCCTCTCAATAAGTCCATTGTTGCGCGTGCTGTGTGGCATGTGGCACCGTCTTGTTGAAACCACATGTCATGCAAGTCAAGCTCTTGCATTTTGGGCAAAAAAAGTTGGATATCATCTCACGGTAGCGCTCACCATTCACAGTTTCGTTACGATTCGCATCATCTTTGAAGAAGTACGGTCCAATGATGCCATCAGCCCATAAACCGCACCAAACTGTGACTTTTTCTGGATGCATTGGTAGCTCTTGCAATGCTTCTGGCTGATATTCACTCCAAAATCGACAATTCTGCTTATTTACTTACCCATTGAGCCAGAAATGAGCTTCGTCGCTGAACACAATTTTTCGGTAAAAAAAATGCATCTTCGGCCAACTTTCCAAGAGACCATTCACCAACAAATTCTACGTTGCGGTAGGTCGTTCGTCTTCAATTCTTGCACCAGCTGTATTTTGAAAGGCTTCACACCTAGTAACAGAGGTCCAATTGCTGCGAACGGCGACGAATCGATAATTGATGGTCATCATTAACACTGGCCGATACAGCTGCGATATTTTCTTCAGTTCGCACTCTACGTAAGCGTGTTGGTGGTTTAATGTCCAACAATGTAAATTTGGCACTAAATTTAGTTACAATAGTCCGAAAAGCCGCTTCAGTGGGTCGATTAAACTGACCATAAAATGGTAGAAGCGCGCGATGAACTTTCTTAACAGAACACGTATTTTGTTAATAAAATTCAATAATTTGCAAGCGTTGTTCGTTTGTAAGACGATTCATGGTTAAATTACACTGTTCTACAAATTGAGGCCTTTTGTGAGTATCCAGAGAATCTTTAACTAACTCCTGCGCGCCTACTCATGCTGATTACGAGTTGGTATGTCAAAGCCATATCTTAGTTTCCGTTTCCAAGATATTTGCGAAAAACTAAATTTCCGACTTCTTGCCGTTCTAGAATTTTTGTAGGCCACACTAAGCATTAATTGCTGATTTTATGAAGCTTATAGGATAGTACACATATCAATGCAACTGAGAAAAATCAAACACACCATATAAGTATTGCCAATGGTGTCGAAATTGGCCTTCAAAGTCAAATTTTACTTGATTTATAGCAATTTTTTCAACATAAACCATTTGCTACAAGCCATTCTATTTGTCGGACATTTAGTGGCGCCATATCATCATATAGTTCAACATTTGCACTAATTATGGTAATTTCTTGGCAATTTTGTCAGGACCGCAGGCAAAGTTACAGCCTGTTATGTAGGAAGATCAAGATTTAAATTTATGGGAGGAGAACTAGATTCCCATTCCAAATGTTTATGGGAGTTTTAAAAGGCCAACTTGATACAGCATTGGCTAAACATAATATTTATTGAAATGTAAAATAACAACACTCATGGTATGCTAACATTTGCGATTAATTTTTATACCCGTTACTCGTAGAGTAACGAGAAAGGAAAAGCGTGAAAATCGTATGTAACAGGCAGAAGGAATATTTCCGACCATATAAAGTATAATATTCTTGTCAGCATCAACGGTGAGCGATCTTGACTTGTCCGTCTGTCAGATCTATCTGTAAAAACTAGATCTCAGAGATGGTACCAGATAGACGTTATGTATGGACAGATGCTACTTTTATCTGACGCGATCAAACAGTTTTTTCAAATTTTGGCCACGCCCCCCCTACACCCCCCATATTTGGAACGAACATTTGTATCTCCGGCAGTTTTAAAGACAAAAGTAGAATTCGTATCTTCTAGGATCCGGTTGGTATCCGCCATATTAGTAGATTTGTCAAAGAAATATCTGATGGATGAAAAGTTCTCAGCTCGATGAGCCTCCAAAAAATGAGTGACTAGTTCCGTAGAAACAGACAGCCGAACGGACGGACAGACGGACGGACCGAAAAAATGTGACAAATTTATCGACTCAGCTAGGTCATGCTGATCAAGATATATATACGGGTTTATCGAGGTCGGTAGACCGACTTTAACTTCGCTCTCGTTTAAACGCTTTTTACTCCTTGAGAGTCTTCTTCTTTCTCTTTGGCGCTGCATGTAAATCACAACTGCTTAACGGTCTCCGCCGCTGCTATTAATGCCCGCCAGTCGTTTCTGTTTTGTGCTAGCTGGCACCAAAGCAGGATTGGCTATTTCTTTCCGCACCTGGTCTTCCCATCTCAGTTTTGGTCTCCCAAGGTCTTTCGCCTTCCGTTTGTACAAATGCTTTACTGGAGCTTGTTCTTGCTTACTGGTAGCATGTCCTTTCCAGCGCTGGCGCTGCTGTTTTATGCGCCGATGTATGTTTTATAGCTGCCTCATCCGGTGCTGTAAATGTCCATACTTCTGAGCTATATTGTAAGTCTGAGATGATAAGCGACTTATATAATGCAATTTTTGTTTTCGAGAGACGGCTCTGCTCTCTAACTACTTACTGAGCCCGTAGAAACATCAGTTTGCAAGAGAAATTCTTCTGATAGTAACGTAAGAATATCTCTCGAGGACATTCACTAACAGGATATCAGAAGCTTCCCTTTTGATGGTGTCAACGTTCTAGGTCCGTATCCTCAAATCGTGGTCCCTTAATCGTTTGCGGGCGTGAAGTTCTTTTCACGGTGGTGGGTACCAAGCCCGCCGTACCAAGTCAATTCTTCTTCTTCTTCTTTATTGGCCGTCACAACCGTGTGACGGTTTCGGCCTCTGCAATTAATGCTCTCCAGTCGCTTCTGTTCTGTGCAAGCTGGCACCACTTGGCCACAACAAGCTGTCCATATTTTACATTTCATTAAATATTATGTTAAGCTAATGCTATATAAACTTGCCTTTTAAAAACTCCCTTAAACATTTGGGGTGGAAATCTAGTTCTCCTCCCATAAATTTAAATCTTGATTATCGCATATAACAGGCTGTAACTTTGCCTGCGGTCCTGACAAAATTGCCAAAAAACTACCATAATTAGTGCAAATGTTGAACTATATGATGATATGGCGCCACTAAATGTCCGACAAATAGAATGGCTTGTAGCAAATGGTTTAGGTTGATAAAATTGCTATAAATCAAGTAAAATTTGACTTTGAAGGCCAATTTCGACACCATTGGCAATACTTATATGGTGTGTTTGATTTTTCTCAGTTGCATTGATATGTGTACTATCCTATAAGCTTCATAAAATCAGCAATTAATGCTTAGTGTGGCCTACAAAATTTCTAAAACGGCAAGAAGTCGGAAATTTAGTTTTTCGCGAATATCTTGGAAACGGAAACTAAGATATGGCTTTGACATACCAACTCGTAATCAGCATAAGTAGGCTCGCAGGAATTAGTTAAAAATGCTCAGGATACTTTTCGCTGTAGAACAGTGTTATAGACCAATCTAAAGATGTTTGACAGTGAAACAAAACACGAATCGAGCGTGAGCTGTTTAAAGCAGTGTTGCCGAAAAGATAATAGCTTAAAAATCACCCTTTATAACCTTTATGATTATTATGGTAAATAACCGGTTATCAGTACCGAAACAAAAATAAATAAATTTCGGTTTTCCTTTACTAAAACTTTCGATAAACGTTAATCAGTGCCGGGCAAATATAGAGCACAGAATAGTTTATGTTGTGTGTAGTGAGCCAGAGAGCTCTCTCCAGACTACAGACGTTTTACTTGCAATGCAGTGTTCACGGATTCACACAACCATAAGTTCGGCTGGCGGTTGCTTAAAAAGACGACTGACTCGTGTGAGCTGTGGATGGCCGGTTCCGCTGTGTTTTTGTTATGCCCGAGAGCATTTTTCTCTCTTAGTTTTGAACTTGCTCTTGGTTTCTTTTCGCTCGCTCGCTTAGACAGTGGAATGATACAAGCCTTTTAGAACTGTTCCTATTCTAGTGTAGAATTCGAATCTAGAATCTACATTCTACTTGAATCCAGTACGAAAAGATTAAAAAGGAATTCTCTGATGATAGTCTCTAAATATGGGCATTTCATTGATGTCGCACGGGACAATCGTAGGCATTTAAATTTTAACAAAAGTCAAAATAAAGCGGATTTTTATTTTGACAATAGGCTTAACTTATAGCTCTTTAATAGCCCTACAATTGGTGCAAAGATTGATTTTGCAAGAACTTTTGTTGACAAAATCAAAAGTGGTTTTTGCGAGAAACCATTCAAATGTTGATTTCAGCGAATCCTGCGGCAATATATTAATGGGTCCCTAGGAACCAGACTTGGGGTAGCAGGACCAGAAACGCAGGAACGAAAATATACAAACCAATGGGAGAATTCACAAGCATATTTCAAAGCTGAAGTATGTGCCATCTCCCGTTGTGCAGACCGTAATATGGGAAAGAATTACCAAAAGAGAGAAATAGCTATCCTCTCCGATAGCCAAGCAGCGCTTAAAGCGCTCAGCAGCAATAAGTTTATCTCTAAGCTAGCCTTAGAGACAAAGAACAAACTGAACCAACTAGGCAGCAGGAACAACCTGACCCTATGATGGATATCGGGACATAACAAAGGTGCAGCCACAGCAATGGTAGGGCCAGAACCCTATTGAAAGGAAGAGAATACGCTTAGAACTAGAGATGTCGAAATATCGATATCGAATACTTGTTGAATATATTTTTGGTGTGTATTTTTTTAAGATTCGGCCACAAAAAGGGAGATTTTCTGAAGGCATTCTCTTGGATATTACTAGTATTACTGACATTACTAATATCCAAGAGAATGCCCTTAGGAAACCTTCATTTTTGTCCAAAAACCAAAAAAAAGTATTCATAAAAATATCGTCAAAAGTTATTCGATATCGATATTTCGACAACCCTACTTAAAACAGCCTTCTATGTAAGCACCTGGGGGATGAGACAAGCTAGCATTAATAGTGAACCAAAAAAGGTTCCAAAAGTTAATCCAAAAAGGAAAGAATGCCCTGAGGATTCTGACAGGTCTCTAGACGGGTCACTGCAGACTGCGGAGCCACATGCACAAGTTGGGAATAACAAACACCCAACTTTGCAGATACTGTGAAGAGAAGGTTGAGTCCTCTGAACATATACTAGCACACTGCGATGCCCTAGCGAGACGCAGACTCAGCAGTTTTGGGAAACACATTCTACACCCAAGCAATTTAAGTAAATTAGAACCCACAAAAATCCTGGCTTTTGTACAGGAAATAGGGCTTCCAGGAGAGTTTTAAACTCAGTAGGGGGGCACAATAGACCAAAATTGGTCGCGGTGCACCACTTCCCCAACAACAAATTATAATGCCGTTTTGGTGGAAATGCCCATATGTATTTTATATTGAATGCCTGAAATTTATTTAAATATTTATGTTTCAATATAAACCTTACTAAAAATGATCAGAAAATTCTTTGAACATCGATGAAGCAATCACATACCGCTTTTCAAAAAAAAAAAACAGGACCAGCAAAAGTGGCCACTTTATGAGCAAATGGAATGCTTTGGCTGTCACGTTAATTTAAATTTAAGATTTTCTTTCCGAGCAAAATCACGGACGTGAGTTGGAAACAAAAATGCGTTGGCTTTGGAAAGCCTTTGTGGAATTTTTGCTCCTGCATTGAAATTACCATACCTTTGGTAAATGTCCTTGATGGTTGGCCTTGTTCCAACATTCTCGATTATGCTTCCACAAGAAATGCTTCCTTATTCAATTTGTGTTTTCTTGCACATATAAATCATAGCTGTCAATTTAATTTGGTTTTTATGTATCTAAGGCCACGCACACTCACCCGTGCATGTGACATTAATGAGTTCAGAAGCGGCAGCTGCGACACTTGAACAAGGGATTTAACTAACGCTTAATTAATTAATTTGCTTGTTATTTTTTGTACGTGTGACACGGAAAAGTTTTTTTTGTAAAACATATATTCTTATCACCTATGCGGGAACAGCTGTCCTGGCACACATAAAAAGTTCTCACGTTTAGTATGCCCGTGTGTGCGACTCCGGTACGTGCTGGCGTCTCTTCTACTTTGAAAGCACATGCGACTCGTATACACAAATCTCATAAATTCAACACACTCATTCAAATGTGGGCAAAAAATTTGACTACAAAACTCGTATTTTGTTGTCAAATAAAATACTTTTTTTGTTTTGACTCCCCGATGAGCACAGGACATAGTTGTACTCGACAGCAAATGCGCAGCTGCTTTCTGATATCTCTTAGTTTGTTTTCGTTTTAAGCGTTTGTCATCTCAGTTTTGGGGTCGATAACACGAGTACATGAATTGCACAATTTTTATTGCGTTTCGGAAAGCGACTCTTTTGAAATAAGTTTAAGTTTATTTAAATTTTTTGTTCAGCGCTACATATATCGATATACTTATATTTATAACGCTAATCCCAACGGCAAATGGTTCAGTTAGAATTTTGTTTCCAAAATTATTATGCGGAAAGAATTGACAATCAATGTAACTTTTGTAAAGTGATAAAAGGGTTTCTCGGTGTTTATAATTTTGTGCAGATAGATTAGGACTCTCAAGCAAAACCATGAATTTAGGTTGATGTTGTATATTTGTTATGTATGTATATTTGATATGAGATCTCGTCGTGATTTATCAAATATGTACCTTTCGAAGTCGTTAGATCCTACAATTAGCCTTTGCCTGCAACTCGAGCTGCAGTTACCAAACCCCTCTAATCCATAAAATAGTTTTGGCAGAAGACAAGCTTTTGCTATTATTTTTCTTGTTTGTATGAACTGCTTTGTCAAATTCAGCTGCCTGATAAGTCCGTATGTTTTGCCAAGTGCTTGGTTTATATGGTCCTCCCAAGTCAACGGATTGTTAAATGTAAATCCTAAATTATTTGCTCTGCCCACATATTCAATATCAACTTCATCTATTTCAAGCTTCTGTAAGGCGTCAGTGTTGTAAATTTTCTTATGAATAACCAAGAATTTTGACTTCTTAGGGTTAATTTTAAACCCGTTTCTCTGTGCCCAATCACTTATTACACGTAGCTCACTATTACAAATATTAATACAGTCTGAAACTTTACTAAGGCTGGAATGACACTTGCTTTTTTTACCGACAATTTCTAGCGGCAATATTTCCGGGCGAATATTACGAACACGGCGAATTCGGTGCCACACTGGCTGTTGTTGACATCTGACTTAATTCAACATTTGAAAGTAAACAAGTAAGACCGTTGCAGTCGAGTAGCCCGACTTCAATATACCCTGTACAATTGACAACGAGAGCGTAAGTTAAAGTCGGCTCTAACCGACTTCGATAAACCCGTTAGTCATGAAAAAACATGTTAAATAGTGCTCCTGCGTTCCTTATTATGACCATCCGAAAAGTATGCAACATTTTTTTAGGGTGAGTGGGGTGGTGACGGGGGGCTTGGTTCGCTTTGTTGCTTATAACTTCTGAACCGTTCATCCGATTTTAATCATTTCTTCGGCAAATCGATTTATTTTGCTAGTTACTAACTATCTCTAGAAAGTACGAATCGTCTATCTTCAAAACTGTGGGAGATATAACGTTTTTTCTAAATTGCGGGGGCGGGAGGGGGCGTGGCCAAAATTTGAAACAAACTTGATCTGCGTACAGATAAAAGAAGCATTTGTCCCATACATGTCAAACCTCTATCTCTTACCATCTCTGAGATCGACGCGTTCATACAGACAGACGGACAGACGGACGGACGGACAGACGAACGGACGGACAGACGGACATGGCTAAATCGACTCGGCTATTGATGCTGATCAAGAATATATATACTTTACAGGGTCGGAGATGTATCCTTCTCCCTGTTACATACATTTGCACAACTTCATTATCCCCTTTTACCCATTTTTAATGGGTACAGGGTATAAAAATAGAAGGAAGCTAACTTCGGCTCGACCGAAGTTTATATACCCTTGGAGCATGATATATTTCTACCAGTTTTTTATATGGCAGCTATACGATATATTCATCCGATTTTGATCAAATCCTCCAAAATTGTGTTGAGACAGATAATATTTATAACTGAAACGTACAAACACGCTACCATTGAAAAAAAACAAGTAAGACCGTTGCAGTCGAGTAGCCCGACTTCAATATACCCTGTACAAATGACAACGAGAGCGTAAGTTAAAATCGGCTCTAACCGACTTCGATAAACCCGGTTCTCATAAAAAAACATGTTTAACAGTGCTCCTGCGTTCCTTAGGGTGACCATCCGAAAAATATGCAACATTTTTTTTAGGGTGGGAGAGGTGGTAGCGTGGGGGCTTGGTTCGCTTTTTTGCTCATAACTTGTGAACCGTTTATCCGATCTTTATCATTTCTTCGGCAAATCGATTTATTTTGCTAATGACTAACTATCTCTAGAAAGTACGAATCGTCTATCTTCAAAACTGTGGGAGATATAACGTTTTTTCCAAATTGCGGGGGCGGGAGGGGGCGTGGCCAAAATTTGAAACAAACTTGATCTGCGTACAGATAAAAGAAGCATTTGTCCCATACATGTCAAACCTCTATCTCTTACCATCTCTGAGATCGACGCGTTCATACAGACAGACGGACAGACGGACAGACGGACAGACGGACAGACGGACAGACGGACAGACGGACAGACGGCTAAATCGACTCGGCTATTGATGCTAATCAAGAATATATATACTTTATAGGGTCGGAGATGTTTCCTTCTCCCTATGTAACATTTGCACAACTTCATTATCCCCTTTTACCCATTTTTAATGGGTACAGGGTATAAAAAGTTTTTCTTACTAAAACAATTTTTCGCCCGATCATTTCTATGGCAGCTATATGCTATAGTCATCCGATTTGGATCAGACTTGACAGAATTATGTGTTAGCATATCATATTGATCAGTAACGTGTTTGGGAGCGATAGCATTGAAAACAAAAAAGTTTTTCTCACTAGAACTACTTTTTCAACCGATCGTTCCTATGGCAGCTATATGCTATAGTCATCCGATCAGGCCAGTTCCGACAAATGTGCAGCGTATTTGTACCAAAAGACTTCGTGCAAAGTTTGGTTTAGATAGCTTTAAAACTGACGGAGGAGATAGCATAGAAACAGACGGACGGACGCACAGACGGACATGGCTATATCAACTCAGCTCGTCACGCTGATCAAGAATATATATACTTTATGTGGTCGGAGATGCTTCCTTCTGTGCGTTACAAACATCCGGACAATTTCAATATACCCTCTCCAAGGGTATAATAAAAATGTAATATGTTTTAATAGGGTGACAGGATGGTTAGGTTGGAATAAATGGGCTGCTCGTCCGATTCCGTGATCAGCTAGCCCTTTGTGATGTGGGTTGAAAAGTACTTCAGTGGATGTGGGTGCGGGGGGGGGGGCAAGTCTTTGGTGGAAGTGTATACAACGCTTTAGCGGACGACCAGCATACATTTGTACATCATCTGCATACATCTGGATGTCACAGTTAGACAGCAAAGTGGGACCCAGCCAGCATTTGGAAGAGCGTTTTTACAAAAATCACTTTGTGGAGTCTTTTTCGAGTCGCCTTGCTGATTAAAAAGAGATTGGTGATTAAAAGAAGACTCGAAAATGAATCGTGCATATGCTTAAAATGTGATTCATTGAAATAAGACTAATAAAACGTAAGGCAATCGAAAATTGATCGCGCGGATGATTGAATAATGCTTGTTTTTGGTCTCGAGTCGAAACTGATAGAAAATACGACTCGAAAATGATACGGAAGGGCGAGTCATAAATGAGTCCTTTAGAAGAGTCATAAAACACACTTTCGGAAGAGTCAAAAACGACTCTTTCAGAGGAGTCGCGGCTAGGGTACCATTATCTCCCGACGAAAGAGTCATTTCGGATCGGAAAACGAGCGCACTTGTGACTATTTAAATCAGTAAGAGGTGTCGAAAAAGACTCGAATATGATCAAAAATTTCTTGAAATGCTGGCTGGGGAAGGTCATTTATATACAAACAAAACAGTAATGGTCCTAGAACAAACACTTGTGGGACACCTGTTCTAGTTTTAAGAAAAGTAGAAGAGTCTTTTTGTACTAAGATTCCTGGTAACAGTATTTTTAGAAATTTTGGATCTAGATCATCTAGTCCAGTGGCATTTGATTTAATTTTTAATATTGACTCAAGGACATCACATTGATTGACACATGCAAAACTACAACTATTATCACAGTTATTATTTAGAGGAGAGTTCAGGTACAAAGTGTCATGATTTTTAGGTACATGAGATTGAACAAATTTACCATTTAAATCGTTAACGTTAATATTGTCAGCAAAGTTAGGTCTTTGTGGCCCAATTCCTATATGCTTTATATTTTCCGAGACTTGCTGTGAAGTTGGTGAAGAAGTGAACTTAGAATTGTAGTATGTTCGCTTTGACGATTCACAAAGACTAGCTTTTTGTACTCCTGTTTCAGAAAATCTGTCTTATATCGTTTCCATATTCTGGTAAGCCTTGTCTCGCTCGCTTATGGGTTTTTTTAATAGGAGCATTAAAAGAATAACTTTATTAAACATGTTAAATAAAATACATTTAAAACTAGATTAAAGACTCGATCCCTACCTTACCTTAACTTTTCTTATTAAACTTTCAGCTTAGAATGAAGCAAAACCAGAAAATGCTTACAAAAAAAAATGCTTTCAGCATTTGCATAAGAAAAACATTTTTATTTAAGCCATTGAAAACCAATAAGCTTTTTTCCATTACCTACCAGCTCAAGTATTGAACTTGCTGTGCATTTGCACTAACCATAAATTCAATTGAAGTTCTCATTTGTGTAGCAAATCACAAACACTCCAATGTTGTGCAAGGTGAGGCAAAAACAAAAACTTATCAGCGTAAATAAGAGAACTTTAGTTGGGTGGGTTTGGACTGATAAGATTACATTTTCCTTTTAAAGCATTTAAAGGTTTTTTGTTATCCTGGAAGTTGATATGGAATTTGCTTATATTAAAAAGATTGACAATATCTCAACTTTTTTGTTTCTGCATAATCATTACTTTGAAACGTGGTTTGGGTAAAGGCCCCACTGTGCGACAGCTCAATCCAGCGAATTATTCCATAGTCCACCCTTTGTATGGAACTGGGAACAAATTCCATGGAAGTCTAGAAGCCGAACTAAACCAATGCATCAGCTTTGCACGCACCATGATGCAGATGAAGGCCGAAGGGCGAAAACATCATTAATAATTGTCTTAGCTGTAGAATTTTGCACTTTCCCTAATGAAATACGATGCGGCGAGTGCAATTCTTGTCAAAGCAAAATAATTGAAAAACTTTGGGGACAACGCAAAGACACTGCTGGATTGGCGTTAATTAAAACATTTACCCGAGGACGCCCGACACACACCGAGACGAATTCTCTATATAATGTCCATTAATGCAACACAATAACCAATTTTCCACTTTACTTCCAACATTCTGCCAACTGAGCGAATATTCGAGATTACATCTCAAGCGCTCTGTGGGTAAGCTCCCCTGACAGGACCTCTTCACTGGGCTGCTGCTGCTGCTGCTTGTGGGGCTCGTGACCCGGCCAACAAGGCGCATAAATGTCAACGTTGTTGACTGAAAATAGTTACCCGCTGACATAATAATGCAGCACCGTCTCAGGCAGCCGAGCAAAGTGAATGCGACAGGAGCTGGGCAGTTGGCCGGCTGGCACTGCATTGTGTCCTGTTGCAGGACAAACGGCTTTTATGGGGCGGTAGCCACTTCAGTGTTGAGGTATTTGTGGCTAGTCTGTTAGATTATGAAGGGACTTGTACGGGTAAAACAGTCAGCCGCAATGTGACGACATAAGCAAATGTGAAATTTATTACAGAGTTTAAATGGAAATGGAGACTTGTTAGATTTGAAAATTTGTTTTGTCTGTAAATTGCCATTTTGCAAATAGAAACAAGAAAATCGGATCGAAAGTAAGCAAGAGGTCTTAATTACCCTATATATATTCTTCAAAGCGATAAATATTTAATATGTGTTCTTAGTTTGGTTGAAGCCAGAGGACATCCCGCCTTCTAACTGGTTGGTACGAAATGACATCTTAAATAATATTCGTGGGTGACACAGAAATCACTAGAGATTTTTGTATAAAAACTTGTATTTTCAATTAAAACTGCTTGAATTTATATGTGAAGAGGTACCAAAGAGAACAAAGAGAATACAAATTGGAAATTCAAACGTTTATACCAAAATATACTAAACAAGGTAGGCCTACTCACTCTCACGCTCTCTTGACAACTTGTTAAATTTCAGTCCGTAAGCAACTGTTGTAAGCGAAGCATCTCCGCGGACGAATTTTTTGTGTGTTTACTTAGTAGCTTAGTAGGCTTTGTATTGAAATATATCACTCTCTCGCTCTCGCTCTCTTTGACACAAATATAAGGAGTTTTGGGAGAGCGAGTGAGCCTACCTTGTTTAGTATACCTTGGTTTATACCAAAATCTCTAGTGATTTCTGTGTTACCCCCGTATATGTGAGGTGGCACAAAATAGCTCGGTTACTAGATCAGATGTCGAAGGCATGGAGCAATTAGTATAAAGGCCCATACTCAGATGAGATAAATATTTAGTTCGCCACAATCTTGAATGGGTTTGAAAAGTTGTCTTAGTTATATGAAGTATTGTGCCGAACTAAGTTTTCATCTCATCTGAGTATAGGTCTTTAGAAAGAAAATTTGCGCTGCCTCTCAATTTAGTTGGTGCTAAACGATAGTTCCCAAAAACATACTTATAGTGCCCAAAATGATACTTTACAGTACCAGTAGGAAATCACTGTGGTTAGAGCGAGACGACCATATTGCCAAATTTATCCAGAGAGCGTAAGTGAGTGCGAACAGCTGACTAATTTCTGACAGAATCTGTGTCGACTGAGCAAAGTTTCTCTCTTAATACTCATTCTCCATGGCGAAAGTACAGCGAATTGAAACCGACTGTTCAAAGCCAAGTAGATTTGAACAGTTTGTCCCAAATCGCCCAAATTAACCATTTTTCAATTGAACTGCACAGAGAAAACAAAATTGTCTATACGGCGCGTGTAGAAACGTCAAAACCAAACGCAACGTATTTTGCCCTGTTAAATTGCACACGCTGCGTGTAGAATTCAGAATGCCACAAGCGACGTGCAAAAAAGCTACACGCGACGTGTAGAAATGAAAAAAATAAAGACGTTTCAAAATCTGTGCAAAGCTATTCATAAAGCAATGGATAAGAAAGATAAAAATGAGACAAATAAGTTTTTAATTATGCGCAACCCAGACCACCAAAGACCCACACCGCCCTTTTTTTACCCAAAAAACCACACACCTAATCACTGTTAACACCTTCTTCTCTACAATTTTATTATAATTCTATATCTATTTTTTCGAAAACGTTTCAACGAGGACCCCATCTTTTTTCTTAATTACCTATCCTTACTCCTTCCTTTGGCTATGTTCTTTACACGACACCATGAATATCAGCATTCAACTCCAAATAATCACGCCGTATTCAACACAATCTGAATACCACACGGACGTTTAGGTTTTCTACAATAACGTTTGGATATTGAAATCCTACACGCGCGTGTGGAAATTCTACACGAAAAATGTAGCTCTACATCAGTACTGAATTCTTATATTTTTGGTTTAGCAAGCTGGTTGTCACACGTGACGTGTGGGATTTCTAAATGTACGTTTAGATTTACAAAATCTAAGCGCTGCGTGTTGAAAATCTACACGAATCGTGCGCAAATTTCTGTTGCCTGTATATAAATAGCGATTGCGTTGAATTAGAACTTGAGAATTACAAGCAAGCAAATATTGGATTGTGCCTTTAGCAGATTCAATACAAGTAATGTCTTAGAGGCCTTGCCCTACACGCTTGACGTGGCGGAGACGTCTAAAACTTCAATCCAATCGTGTTGCAGTCCAAGGGGCCGGGACTTCAAATCTGCCAGAGTAAGTAAAAAAAATATAAATTTGTAAAAAAAAAAAAAATTAAAAAGCTACACGAAAATGTAGGATTTCTACACGTTTCGACCGGGATTTTCATTAATCATAATTAAACATTATATTCATTTACTAGTAACTAGTAGTCTACTAGTAAACAATATATATTTTGATCAGCAACAACAGACGAGTCGATATAGCCATGTCCGTTCGCCCGTCTTTATGAACAAACAGATCTCAGAGATGGTAAAAGGTTTCCTTTGGTCTGCAAATACTAATCGTAAATTTTAAGAATTGTCAAATAACACTTTCTAATGATCAATTAACCACGCCATCAACCTTATGTCGATGGTGGTCCCTATAGTCCGCAAGCTATTTAAACACAAATCATTTGGTGCAGAGAGAAAGTGAAAAGTGAAGTCTACTTTTGAGGGCAAACTAGTTTGTATGATCAACAGCCAAGAAACCTTTTCGTCACAGAGGTGGTTAACTTCTCAGCATGGCCACGAAATTGATTTCATTTCTCATCTTACACACATGTTTAGACTGCAGTTTTGGCCTGAAGTGGCAATCTAATACCAATTTGGCTCCATCGCCCTCTGGCGGCCATTTCATGCGCCATGTTTGTTATTCAATTTGCCATCAAAAACACAAGAAATATTCTGCGAAACAAGCCACAATAATATCGTTCTTGAATAATTTGATAACACTGAATGGAGCTGAATGAGTAGCTGTGGATGTGGATGGAGAAGGTCGATGAAGATGCTTCGTTGTCTCGTTGACGGCGTCGAGATTGTCACATGAAGCGTCAGCAGGCCCCAACCCCGCCAGGCATTGTGTTTGCACAAGCTTAAGTGGCATTGGTATTGGCTTTTGTGTTGGGGCCTTCAGCTAAATGGGAGGAGGGGATGAGGTTGAAGGTGGCGGCACTGCAGTTGCTTTCGCTCTCGCTGACAGTGGTTTGTGAATGGCATCTCAATGTTTAGCTTTGGCTTTGTTTTAAGACAATTTATGCCTGATTGCATTGATTGATTAAACGCACTTGTGTACCAGCCATGCCCATTGTGTGCTACGTGCTACGCTTCGACAAAAAAAAATAAACAATTTAATTAGCTTGGGAGTTGGCGAATAGAATTTTAATTCTTTTGTGATGGAAGATGGAAAAATCACAAATTGGTCTGAGATTTAGAGACGGCCGAAGGGGTATTTTGTGTTTTTGTTTCGCCTCAAAACTTTGCCATTAAAACTTTTGACCAACAAGAAATATTGAATAATAAATTACTTGATGCTTGCGGCATTTAACTCAATTAAAAAGCCAGGACCCGGAAAATTCCTAACGAAAATGGCAAAATAAAGCAAAGTTTCTCAAGCAGACAAAGTCCATGACCAAATTAAAGTCAGTTTATACAACATGTCAAGTGAAATGGATACAGAACAACAAAGAGCAGACTACAAAGGAGTCGAATGATAAGTCAGAAAATCATGACAGACCTAAAGCGTATTAATTGCTTGACACAAAGATGGAAAAACTTTCAACTCTGACTCATTACTATGCAGCACACACACACATACACACACAAAGAAGGACGTTGCTGAAATGTGAACGCCTCATGAAGCGAATCAAAGCAACGGTTGTCATTTTCCACATAAAGCAAATTTCCCCTTTCACATTTGCTTTCCACATATATACTTTTTATTCTCAGCTTTTCTTTGCTTTATTCTTTATTATATTTAGTATTTTCTGCAAATAATTCGAGACATTTAAGCCAAGCACTGACTCTGCATAAAACGGTTCTTTTTATTTTTTTATAAATAACGAAATGTTGCCGTCATGAAGAGTCTCGGAATGACATCAGCTTTGCCTAACGATTCACTTGATAATCTCATTCGAAACTATGTAAATCCTTTGCAGCGCAAAACGAATGTGTGACCAAGTAGATTTGTCATCAAAGACAGCAGTCGCAATTTAAATTTAAATCTGAGATTTGTGCCACTTGAGATATATGTATAGGTAAATTTAACATGTGTCTAACAGAGCGTACCGTAATCCAACCACAATTCCTATTAAGCCAAAGGTCAGTTTCGACACCTAACAAGATGAACTCTAATGATTGGTTTGGTGTGCAGTTGCATTTTCACACCTGACTTGAGCCTAATTTCCTGGGTGTTGTTTGCCGGTGTTAAGCAGGTGAGGTGATATGATTTGGCAACGTTCTGGTAAGCAATTATGTAACAAGTATATAGGAGGGATTATTAAATGAGGCATTTCCATTTTGTTCCAATTAAATACACAACACTGCCAAATATTTTCGAAAACTTTATGAGACAGTTGTTAACACAGGTTTACAAAAGAAGGCCCATTTTTGCAGCGGAAAAAATAGCAAATTTTGCATTTGTATTTTTGGTCGCAATTTTCAAATTACATACTTTAAACTTTAAACGCATTTAACTAGAAACCACGATTTTCGAACTGGCGGCCATGATATCTCCAGTTACACTGAACCGATTTTGATGATTCAAAGTGAAATCGACGCAGAATTGTCACCACTTTGGTCTGACCCTCAATCATAATTTAAAAAAAAATTTTATATTTTTTTACGCTGAACTACAAATCAGGGCCCAAACTCGAATTTTAATTTTGTCAAAAAAAGTAGAGAATTACAAGACAGCATTTATGGGTGAATGCCGCACGCACAAATTTTGAATTATCGATGTGAAACATCTTTAATTTCGATACGGAAGATTTAAGTAGGAGTAAAATTTAGTTTAGCGTCACGTGACGCTGATGTCAGCATATTTTGTGTTGTTGTTTTAGCGGAGTGTCCCAGGGAGAGAGAAGTGAAAATGGGCGGAAAGAGGAGGGGAAACTGGGGGGAAAGTGGAGGTGACTAAACCGTGACTAGACAGTGACTAATCAGTGACTTGACATTGAGTTGACAGTGTCTTGACAGTGACTAAACAGTTACTGAACAGTGACTTGACAGTTACTCAACAGTGACTTGACAGTGACTTAACAGTGACTTGACAGTGACTAAGCAGTGACTTAACAGTGACTGATAGCATGACTTATAGTGACTTGACAGTGTATCTGATAGTGACTAAACAGTTAACTTGACAGTTACTCAACAGTGACTTGACAGTGACTAACAGTTAAAGTGACTTGACAGTACTCAACAGTGTTTGAGTGACTAAACAGTTACTGAACAGTGACTTGACAGTTACTCAACAGTGACTTGACAGTGACTAAACAGTGATTTGACAGTACCTAAACAGTGGCTTGATACTGACTAAACAGTGACTTGACAGTGACTAATCAGTCCTCATACTGCCCTTAAACAGGTCGTAAGTGAGAGCGAACAGCTAACCCAAAAGTATCTAGAGAGCGTAAGTGAGAGCGAACAGCTGACTTATTTCTGACAGAAGCGGTATCGACTGAGCAAAGTTTCATTCTAATACTCATTCTCCATGAAGAAACTTTTTCTCAGAAAAACGCTTTCTCTCCTCCAAGAAGTGTCGCAGAGTGGAACAGTTCTTTCCGAAGGCAGATGGGAATGCGATATCGCCAGAGTGAAGCGACACTTAATGCAATAAGTAGAGCCCTGCACGAGTCTACTCGTAGTGCCCTTCGAATCCCATTTCAAAAAAACAGTTCGAATACATCAGCTCAGGAAATGTTTCCGAATCGAATAGTTCAGCATCTGACTTTCCATAATGATATATTTGACTCGTTTAAAATAAAACAGCTTAACGGCTAGCTCCAAATGATTTTTTACTAGTAGTAAAGTCTGACATAGAACCCTACGCAGGGTTCGGAATATCTTGCCAGCGAGCCATGCGCTTCGTCTTTTCGCGCTGTTCGTGAGCTAGGTGCGTGGGTAAGAAACATCTTTTTGAGGCCACAAATGACCCCACATAACTACATAACCATGATTATGACAATTATGAACCGCGATAAATACCATGGATGAACAATAGTAAAGAATATAGTCAAGATTAAAAAGAATGTTTCAAACCACTTTCCGTGACTAACAAATCGATAAATAGCGGAAAAATACCAAAGAGGATCAAAAATATTAACAATGCCACACAAACTTTACTCCCAATCAAATGTGGAAAATCATGCTAAAATCAATGCCTAAGCGCATTTCGCAGCTGGGGGATCTACATGGTAATAAGACCTCTAAATACTTTTCAACACCACAAATGACCACACATGACTACATAGCCAACTGGTGCCAGCTCGCACGGAACAGAAGCGAATGGAAAGCATTAATTACAGAGGCCCAGATCGTCAAACGGTTGTGATGGCCAATAAAGAAGATAAGAAGACTACATAGCCATGATTTTGACAATACAGAACCCCGATCCATGGATGACCAATGCTGAAGAACATAGATAACGTCATTTACTATGGGTGACGCCAATTAAGACACTTTCTTCCATACCTATATACCGCCTTTGATATGTGCCCATTAGAGCGGTCCCCAAACCGGCAAAATGGAAAAAAGAAGGTCTCAGCATTCCCAAAGCTAATATTTGTTGTATAATTAATAACTGTGAAAATCAAAAAATTTTATTTTTATTTTTAATGGGCGCGACAGGGTCTCAAAGTTTTAAAAAACATTAATCATACGACACGTTCACCAAATACAAATTTTTACAAACGAAGTTACTAGTTCATTTCAATTGCTGTCATTGTTTGAAATTCATAAAGAGATCTAAATTTGTGGAAAGAAAATATTTACAAATTTGAATAGTTTATAAATAAAATCACCCCCGACTATTTATCAAACTGAAAAAATAGATGATAATAGGCAACACTGCGTATGAGTTATTTACAAAAACTTTAGACTCCATTCGCGCCCGTTAAAACTCGACTTTTTTAACTTTTGTTTTTATATACGCTAATTATACATGAAAAAGTATCAGATAGGGGGGTGAGAGCATGACCTTAAAAATTTCATATACAGGGTTGCCCATATTCGACGGACCCATGTTTTTTTTTAAAAATCAAAGAAAAAAATAAAAATTTGGCGGTTGGCAATCTTAATCATTTAATTTGTTCCAAGTAGATTTGTTTACATCAATTTTTGAATATGATATCTCTCAAATGGCCGCCTCTGGCGTTGATGGCGTATTGTGCCCTTTTTGCAGCATTTTCCATCGATTTCGCCAACATTTCGGCCGGAATAGCGGCTATTTCTTCACGAATGTTGTCCTTGAGCTCTTCTACGGTCCTTGGCTTGTTAACGTAAACCTTTGACTTCAAATATCCCCACAAGAAGAAGTCAGGCGGCGTCAAATCGGGCGAACGCGGTGGCCAGTCCAAATCACCACTTTTCGACATCAAACGGCCCGGAAACAATTTCTTCAGAAAATCGATTGTTATGCGACTTGTGTGCGGTGGAGCGCCGTCTTGTTGAAACCAGAACTGCCTCATACGCTTTCGACGAATAATTGGCATCACAAAATTGGTCATCATGTCGCGATAACGCTCCTGGTTGATGGTAACAGCATGGCCATTTTCATTTTGGAAGAAAAACGGCCCAATGACCGTTTTCGCACTAACGCCGCACCAAACTGTGACTTTTTCGTCATGAAGAGGCACTTCTTGAATCTCCTGAGGATTTTCAGTGGCGTAAATACGGCAATTTTGCTTATTTACGGTCCCATTCAAAATGGGCTTTCACATTTTTTAATTTTTTAAAAGCACGTTGAGTTTTCACAATTGACTTGTTCTGTTGAATGTAAATTTCAACTATTTCAGAGCGCTCGCGTGGCGTGTATTGTTCCATGGTAAAAATCTGCTTGGACTGACGCTTCAAACGCGGTATGTCATTAACATCTCTGTCAAAAGTTATGGCGTTGCCAGATGGGTCCGTCGAATATGGGCAACCCTGTACATGGGGACCGCTCTAGTGCCCATTGGTCATCCCTGGTATTAATCGCGGTCCCGTATTGTCATAATCCTGGTTATGTAGTTATGTGGGTTCATTTGTGATCTTGAAAAGCATTTTCTTAAGTATTTAGCGGTCGTCTTACCATGGAGATCCCTAAGCTGCGAATTGCGTTTTTCTTTTAATTTTTTCCCGGCCCCCCGATTGGTGGCCCCAGCTGGGGTTCATGAGCTAAGAGCAAGAACGGGCTCACAAGAATAAGTCAGAAATAAGTCAGCTGTTCGCTCTCACTTCGCTATCTAGATACTTTTTGGTCAGCTGTTCGCTCTCTCTGGATACATTTGGGTTATGGTCGTTTCCCTCCAACCACAGTGATTTCCTACTGACACTTTGAAGTACCTTTTTGGGCACTATCGTTTAGCACAAGCAAAATTGAGAGGCAGCGCAAACGTTCCCTCTAATATTCTTTGCTCCATGTCTCAACAAAGGAACTGCCACAACAAATCTATAAAAGCGACAATTCTTTTGTATTGGGACAGTGTGGCAAGATAAAAAGATGTGGGCAAATACTATGGGCACTATTATAATGTAAGTAATTAATGTACATAATAATTAAAAAAATCCAAAAAAATTTAAATTTGAGTATTAAAGTCTGCAAAACGAATTTTCCGCATCATTTTAAAAGATGTTTTTGAATTAATTCGAGCAACAAATTAGAATGGGTTAGGAATCGAATGTATTTTTGGTGGGAAAACTGAACCAAATTTTGACAAGCCGACACCATTTCCATCGAAGACAAAGCTTTCAAGACTCTCTTTTTACTTTTAAATTCAATAAAACAAAATACAATTAAAAACAATTACTTAATGACCATAATACCGTTTCGCCAAATGAAATGACTCGAAACCAAGTCTACGCCAACTACTTAAAATTTAAAAATGTAGGCAGGGGCAACAGTACGTATGAGTGATAAACTTTAAATCCAATTCGCTACAAAACGAAACGTATAAACTATGGCCTTACAGTTTTCTATAGATCAAATGTCCTCCTCAATGATCGCATGGAATGATTGGTCCATTTTGGTCTTATTTTAAATTGCAATTTACATTGGCTTCAAAATAAATAAATTGAAATGAATAACATGGGGCATTCGAAGGTCTGCCCCCTATGGGTCAGTTGAAGAATTAAATTCATAATTATATAAAGCCGGTGTCAAAATATCGTTGAAGTCTCGCGATGTTTTGTAACTTGCTCGCGGATTCTCGTTAATAATTCACTTAATTTTTAAATAGTCACAATTATACGAACGGCCAATCACTCAACTGTTTCCGCAAAAATCAACCACTGGTCGTGGACATTGAAATGCCATTAGAAATTTTATTTCATGCAAAGCTTGGGAACCGCAACAACTGCGGTAAAAACGTGAGAACGACATAAAAGTGGAACTTTGACCGCAAGTTCTGTGCTGGACGCACAAATAACCGCAACGTTGGAAACTATTTAAAGCCTTTCGCAGAGAATTTGCTTTGAATAATCAATTTTGATTCCAGTTTAATTGATTTCCTTGTTGGATTCATGTTTGCCAAATCCCTGGACACAAACTTATGTATGAGCCAATGCTACGTAAATATTTCCTCTGCCTTTTCTGTGTGAACATAAAGAAAAATTTTTCACATTGCTTGCCATTTTTTTTGAAGTAATTCATTCTGACAAAAGGTCAAATTGGAAAGTTTTAATAGCTTTTTCACCTCAGTTTCATGAAGCAAAAATGCCGCAAAAATGCTCTTTGACTTTGCCTTAAGACTTTGGCCCTTGTGAGTTCTCCCTCCCTCTTCTTGTGAGTGACAAGTGGCTGTAGTTATTTATTAATTAAACATTTGGGCTGGAAAAAAGGTACAGCAGCGTCCTTGTCATCCATTCAATCCGGCATTTATTTGGCTTTATCGGATTAGTTTGCTGCACTTTATTTATACAGAAAGTACTTTAATGAAGGCCACTTATCTATATACAAAATGAATTGTCGATTTCGAAGCCTCCACTTGGACTCCCTTGAAGGTGCTTTACTTATCGATTTGTCATTTCTTAAGCTATTTTTATCCCAATAATGATTGTGAATTGTCGCTAAAATGTTGATAATGCTCACGTTGTAAATGTAAATTACTTTCTCAACATGCGCACACACGAGAGCATATTAAAATTATATTGGCCTACTCACACACTCACGCACTCACGCATTTGGGAAGATACTCGTGTTTCACAAATTATTCCCATTCGCTGGCAGTTAAGCAGCTTGGCATAAACTGTGAGCACTCTTTTAATGAAACTTTTGATTACTTCCTGACGCTTGACTGGGCTATTTAAATTGCCGTCATTCAATCGGAATGAAGGAGGTTTTTTAATGCGATTTCGATTGGCGAATGGTTAATGATTGTTGTTACGAACCAGCGAGCAGAACTTAGCCTTTGCTTAGTGTCCCGAAATTGGATTACAGCACATTTACTTACATACATATGACATTCAGCCCTGTTCCGAATTTTATAGCGTTGTCTTCAAGGTGACAATTGTACTTAGGGTAGGCAACTAAATAAAGCAAGTTGATACTAACATTTGAACTCACACAGCAAATTTCCAGATATTAACCTAAATAATTGCTAAAATGTGGACTTAAACCACTCTTGAACCACTTGGTTAAGCCGGTTGTTTTGGCAAAGTTCATAGTCCCAGTTCACAGCCCTCACATCAAGCCTTCAGTCCATAGCTCAGTCGATGCCTTCAAACAACTTTTGAACCGGTGGATCCGGTTCGACCCCGCCCATATCCAACTACATATTACTAGCCTACAAACCAGATTTCAAGTTCATAGCTTAAATAACATGAAGGATATGGCTTTGAACCACTTTTTAACCGTTTCGAAACCGATTCGATACCCGTCTTGATTCCGTAATACATATATCCAACTCCATATTACCAACCTAGAGATGGGCATTTCCAAAAAACACGGTCCACTTTTTGTCACGATCGACTGCAATTATCTTGAAATCAAAAAACATTATAATGAGTTTTAAGTTAAGTCTGTTCAGACTTAAAATACCTTCAACAGAGTGGAAATGCCCAGATCATATTTTAAATTTATTTCTTAAATAACTTGTAAGATATGGATATTAAGCAATGTTTAACCGGTTCGATACCGGCCCTGATCCAGTAAAATCTTCAAATCCGTATTTCCAACCTACACACCAGATTTCCATTTAACAATTTGATTGACTTCTGAGATATGGTTCTTAACCACTTTTAACCCTTGAAACCGCGCCAAACGGGTCAGAACGTGAATAGAAAAAGACTTTTTCCGGAGGGTTAATCGTGGAACCGGTGGGGGGTAAAAAAAAAAAAGGAACTTCAAAAATTATTTTGATGATCCAGTCATTTGGACTGGATAGTTAAGTATCTTTTTTGGGATCCATTGGATATTTTGAAATCGATTTATTTTGAAGGAAATATTGATCTTTATTCTTCTGGAAGGAGGGGAGAGGGGAGGGGAGGGGGGGGAGGGGGAGGGGGAAAGGGAAAGGGGGGGGGGGGAGGGGGGGGGGGGGGGGGAGGGGGAGCTGCCATATAAAAAACTGGCAATTATTATGCTCAGTATATAAACTTCGGTCTCGCCGAAGTTAGCTTTCCTCTATTTTTTTATATGGACTTTTTCATTTCGCGGGTATCTCCATACCAAGCTTAAGCTGGAAAAAAGCATAAATGCCAATATTGTGAGAGAAGAGTTGAGCTATAGATACCTTATCAAAAATTGTAATGCCCATACGAGAACACTCTAGCAAAAACGGAACAAACCGATAATTAAGTGTTGGTCACACATAACTTTCGCTGCGGCATTCTTAAACTAATCGCATGAAAAGAAGCGTTTACCAGCACACGATGGCGTGTTGGCGACCAATATTGTTTTCGTCAGGAACTGCTTTGCCGACACACTGCTTGCGGCTGACATCTGCTCTTTCACTCTTGAATCAAGAGCATTCGTTCTCAAAAGTACGCTAAGAGTGAAATTCTTGATTCAAAGGCGAAATTCTGGATTCAAGAGTGAATTTATGGCAGAATATTTGAACCCGATACTCTTGATTCAAGTGTTTCAGTACTTGATCCAAGTACGAATTATTTATTAAACGTGGTGGGAGGTTGGGTGCGAGAGACACGACCGAGACCCCGACCCAACCGACCGACGTAGTGTTTGATCCTCTCCCCACCCTTGAGGACTGAAACATACGCAGTGGTCGTGCAGCTTAGCTCACTCGACTATTCTCCAGCGTAGCTATATTTAAGAATGAACGCAGTGATCGACCCGGTGGTCGAGTGGACTTCTTGTTGCATAGTAGTGTTTGCAATGTTTTTTATTTCTTTATGAGGTGTTTTTAACATTGACTTTATTTTCGAGTGGATAATTTAATCAATTACTTTTGCACACTTGAAATATTCAACATAGAATGAATTAACGACCGATCGCTCACATCTGACTGCACATGCGCTCTCTCTCTCTCTCTCTTTGTCTGTGAGAGCGCGTCCTACGCTATTCTTTCAAAGTTATTATTCTCTCACTTCCCTTGCCTATAAAAACCAAATTGAGAACGAATTTAGCTCAATTCCAAGAGCGAAATTCTTGAAAATTCAAGAACGAATACATTTTTTTACAAAACAGTTCGTACTCAAATTATTCGGTCTAGTTTTCTCTTAGAGTGAGGAAAATTTTTCATATACACCTCTCGCTTGCTTTGCTTACAATAATACGGAAAATAAGATGAATATTGCTGAAAGTGAGTACAAAGATTAGATTTTGAAAAATTCTGCCAGGAAATGTCAATTCCTGCATACCAATCTTTCAAAAACACGAGGCTTATCCAATTCAAGGTCCAAGAAAGACATTTCCGAAATAAATCAGAACAACTCCTTAATATAAACAAAACCATAAATTGTCAAAGAGCTGCAACTCGTCTACTCTTGTAACCAACTTTTCAATTAACATCAAAGGATATTCCCACAAACCAAATGCCAAGCAAAAGTAATAATAAATAAATTTCATTTATTTCCACATTTTCCATTTCACTTTACCTGCAGCAAAATACCAATTTGAAGCTGGAATCTCTTGAATATCAAAGGGGTTTGACATAATGAATGACATGCAATGAATGGAACCAAATATAACTTTTAGACTTTCATATTAAATGTCAAATACAGTTGCGAAACTCCAGATGAGGCCAGGAAAATGTCATCGTTCCTCATACTTTTGCCCAAGGACCTGGCCTGATTCCTTGAAATTCGATTGCAAAATATTATGCAACAAGTACTGTCTGGGGAAATGTTGCGCTGCTAATGAAGCTGAGTGTAAAATTCGAATTAGCGCTGCGTCAACAACACTGTTGGGAGGGGCCGACATGTCAACACCGGGACGACATTATGTAGTACAAGGCTCATCTCTATCTCTCCTTGGGCGCATTTTCCGCTTTCAAGTCGCAAAGGCAAATGCCTCTGGGAGCTTCCAAAGTGCAACAACGTCGCTCCTGTCTGTATGTGCCTGTTACGTGACTGCTTTGCCAATGCAACAGTTCGTTCGCCACCCTCTCATTATTCACAGAAGGGAAAGGTCATGCCAGTTTGGTACCCGCTGAGCTCGGTCAAAGTGCAACGCTGCCGTTTGCCGAATTGAAGTCATGAGCATGAAACCAAAGGCGCTGACAAAGCCCACGCAGCATGAAGGGAGCCACAAAGTTAATTTACGCTATCGTGTTTGCATCCCCTTCACTGCAGTCGCACGCACGTCATGTAATAGGCACTTCCGCTAGCAAAATGGCGCACACTTGCAACAATGTGTTGCTGCCTCAGCCACTAATTCTATAATTTCAAACGTGCCAGCCAACTGCACAATTACAAAGCCAAGTCTCGCACGTCGTCTATTTATGGTCGCCGTTAGGGACGGCAGGTGGGGACAGGTGGGCAGTTTTCACCGCGACAACGTGCCAGTCATTTGCATGCCTGCAGCCCCAAGTGCAGTTAATGAGGTGGTCACCAGAATGCGAAGCTTGCCTGCTTTGTGCTCCTGTCGCTGACATGTTCGTGACGCACTTTAATTAAAAGCACCTACTCCTGCTGAAACAAAAACACAATTTTTAATTACCGGCAATATGAGTAGAGCTGGCCGTAGTGCACGTACGTGTGAGGTTGTTTCGTACATTTTTGAATAAATAAATATTTTAGAATTAAATTGAACACAGCCCCGCAGCCATTTTGAATTCCCGGCGTGCCTGTGTCGTGTTGGCTTATCATTAGCTTTGACCAGTGGTAAACAGGAAAAAGAGAGAGGTCACCCATTCGATACCTACTAGTGTGCAATTACATCAACATCCTGATTCGCTGTGTCCGCTCTAACAGTATAGTCTTCATACCAATTACTACAGTGCAAATAAGGGATACAAACAGCTCGGTAATACAATTAGTTCAGCTTAGTGGCTTACAGACATCATCGGTTACATTACACAGAAACCATCACAGAAACATTCGATTGTGGTTCGGTTAAATGGTTCACACTTAATTTATTATCCAGCCTGTTTCTGTTTCCGAATTTCAGAACTGTTTAGAAAGATTTAGACTTTTCGCATTTCGTTATTTCCGAAAGTGAAAATTGAGCCATTCAATTGGGGTTTCAATTATGCAAAAGCAAGTAAGTAAGCCTTCCCATCTCTCAGTTCTAGAAAATCCGCACTGATGGTAAATCCCTACTACTGCAGTATACAATAAAGTAAGCACGCAAGTTCAACATCTGCTTTAACTTATTTGATTTGTAGGGGGGCGAAGCCCAAAAGGTCCTTCGAGCAGGATATTCTGAAAACAAAGTTTTGTAGGGGCGAAGAATTAAAAAAAAAATATAGGGAAGCTAACTTCGGCTCGACCGAAGTTTCTATACCCTTCGAGCATGATATATGCCTGCCAGTTTTTTTATGCCAGCTATACGATATATTCATCCGATTTTGATCAAACTCTACAAAATTATATTGAAATAGAAAACAGATAATATTCATAACTGGCAAGTATAACGACGCTACTATTGCAAAGAAGAAAGTTTTTCTCACTTGAACTATTTTTTCGACCGATCTTTCCTATGGCAGATATATGCAATAGTCATCCAAATTGGATCCAACTTGACAGAATTGTGTGGTAGTATATAATATTGTTAATTAGTGAGTTCTAGCTGGCTCTAGGTCCGAAAAAGTTTTGTTTTGTTCACAACTGAAAACAGCTTATGTATTATTGTAACTAAAATTGAGCTGCTTGTTTCTTAACTTTTTTATTTTTTTTTTTTTTTGTTGTTTGTTTTATCGTTTAGTCGTGAGTTATAGCGTCGCAAATATGGAGCAAAATAAAGAGAAAATACGGCATATTTTACAGTACTACTACGATAAAGGCAAAAATGCATCTCATGCTGCCAATAAAATTTGTGCAGTTTATGGGCCCGATACAGTTTCCATTTCCACCGCACAACGATGGTTTCAACGTTTTCGTTCTGGTGCAGAGGTGATCGAAGATTCGCCACGGTCCGGAAGGCCTGTCGTCGAAAATTGCGATAAAATCGCTGAATTGATCGAAAGAGACCGGCATAGTAGCAGCCGTAGCATCGGCCAAGAGCTGGGCATGAGTCATCAAACCGTTATAAACCATTTGAAGAAGCTTGGATTCAAAAAGAAGCTCGATGTATGGGTGCCACACGACTTGACTCAAAAAAACATTTTTGCCCATATGGATGCATGCGAATCGCTTCTGAATCGCAACAAAATCGATGGCGATGAAAAGTGGGTCACTTACGACAACGTGAAGCGCAAACGGTCGTGGTCGAAAAGCGGTGAAGCTGCCCAGACGGTGGCCAAGCCTGGATTGACGGCCAGGAAGGTTCTTCTGTGTGTTTGGTGGGATTGGCAGGAAATCATTCACTATGAGCTGCTCCCCTATGGCCAAACGCTCAATTCGTACCTGTACTAGTCCGGATCTCGCACCAAGTGATTACCACTTATTTCTGGCCATGGCGAACGAGCTTGGTAGTCGGAAGTTGGCCACAAGAGAGTCCTGTGAAAATTGGCTCTCCGAGTTTTTTGCCAATAGGGAAGCGAGCTTCTATAAGAGGGGCATTATGAAGTTGGCATCTCGTTGGGAACTCGTCATCGAACACAACGGCGCATATTTGACTGAAATCGCATTATTATAACCAATTTTATGAATAATTGAAAATTCAATAAAAAATACCGCAGGACTTTTTAACAACCTTATATATACTTTATATGGTCAGAGATGCTTCCTTCTATGCGTTACAAACATCCGGACAATTTTAATATATGTAGTGGTTGCTAGGGTGTCGTGCTGGGTTGTCTTCCTTCGGGGCACAACTTTTCATAAGCATAAGTCCTCTGGTTCCGTAGCTCATTCGGCGATGGGGCGGGGTGTTGCCATTCCATAACTGCATCCACACAAACTTTAAGAATAGAATGGAGCTAGACTCCACGAAATCGAATTAAACTACTCAAATTAAGATCAGTATCAGATTTACAACATAACAAAAGGTGAATATCAGCATAAGACGCGTATTGAGTTGGGGCGAGGTCTAAGATGGTAAATGACACTCGCGGTCTCTTCCCTACCCAACCATAATCTCCAGCACTGCACTTTAGCGGAGATACCCTGTAAGAACTCCTCCCACCCTTTTATGTTACATGTCGCTCAGGAACAGACAAATCTTTAGTATTTCATTTCAAACGTTATAAATTCGGATGTTTATTCATAAAACTCAAAGAGGGGAGTTCACATGGGCGTAGTCTTCCTGACTCGTGGAGGGGGTCGTCCGCCGGGGCTAAAGCCTATGGGAGTAACTTTTCTTCACCTTTCGCTGACCCACACCAATATACAATGGACAGAATTGGGTCTCTCAGCGGTGGACCTTGGCAATTGGTGTGGGTGGAGGAGTAAAAATGATGATGCTGTGAGCACGTATGCAAGCCAGGCGCACAGAAAAAAAAAAAAAAAAAAGCTACAAGAGAGTAGTTATCCGATCCGGTCGATTGCGACATATTAGCAGCGTGAAAAGAAGACTCTGTGCAAAGTTTCAGCTCGATAGCTCCAAAACTGACGGACTAGTTCGCCAGTGGGACAGACGGACGGACGGACAGACGGACAGACGGACGGACAAAGCTTAATCGACTCAGCTCGTCATGTGATCAGAATATATATACTTTATGTGGTCGGAGATGATTCCTTCTATGCGTTGCAAACTTCTGGGCAAAATTATAATACACTTTTCAAGTGTATAAAAATTACAACCAATTTCAGTCAAGAGAATTGTGACCAATAGTGTGGCAGCACATACCTTTTCTTGTGCGATCGCTGATCGGTTCCTGGAGGCGGATGCCTGCAGATTAGGTTGCCGCTCCGGCCAGAATTAATTTGTTGGTTTGCACAGTCGACGCGGTAAAGTTATTGAGCTACTTACTTTAAAAACAAGTAAGACCGTTGCAGTCGAGTAGCCCGACTTCAATATACCCTGTACAATTGACAACGAGAGCGTAAGTTAAAGTCGGCTCTAACCGACTTCGATAACCCGTTACTCATGAAAAACATGGTTAACAGTGCTCCTGCTTTCCTTAGGGTGACCATCCGAAAAGTATGCAACATTTTTTTAAGGGTGGGTGGGGTGGTAGCGGGGGCTTGGTTCGCATTTTTGCTCATAACTTCTGAACCGTTCATCCGATTTTTATCATTTCTTCGGCAAATCGATTCATTTTGCTAATTACTAACTATCTCTTAAAAGTACAAATCGTCTATCTTTAAAACTGTGGGAGATATAACGTTTTTTCCAAATTGCGGGGGCGGAGGGGCGTGGGCCAAAATTTGAAAACAAACTTGGATCAGCGTACAGATAAAAGAAGCATTTGTCCCATACATGTCAAACCTCATTTTTACCATCTCTGAGATCGACGCGTTCATACAGACAGACGGACGGACAGACGGACGGACAGACGGACATGGCTAAATCAACTCGGCTGTTGATGCTGATCAAGAATATATATACTTTATAGGGTCGGAAATGTTTCCTTCTCCCTGTTACATACATTTGCACTTCATGATCTCCTTTACCCATTGTCGGGTACAGGGTATAATGAGACCGATCAGCAAAGACGCTGAATGTACGCGTGTGGGCTTCAAAAAAAGGCCGAAATTACTTCTCTTCGCTCTGTGCTGGGAGAGGCTGGCTATTCGACTGCATTTAAGTTTCTCGCATGCGACAATTTTTGTCAACTATGCCATGGGACAAAAAGATGAGCAATTTAATTGCTATAATAGAAAACAAAAATCACTGCCATTACATATACCTCTAAGGGTTTAAAAATGACACAATTTAAACATCAGTTTTATAGTATTGAGGATCAAACTTGTTTTAGAACTTTAAGTATCAATTATGACATTTCGAGGATGTCAGCTTGTGTCAGTTTGCCACTTTTTGGCACCTCCAAACATGGATTTAAAACGCATCAACATCTGTAATACAGCGTAGAGTAACGTTCACCACGTATTTTTTTCGACGTTTTGAAATAAAAGTAATCAATTCGACGTCTTGGCCGGTCAAAAAGTCGCTTGTGTGACGTGATATGTGGGAGCACGCATTGTCACGATGAAGAATAATTAGTTTTCGGCAGTTGGTTTTGCGAATTTCTTTGAAGACTTCCAACAAAGCACCATTAATCAAGCAGAACAGTGGCCACATTACCCATTCGGCCGAAGGAACAGGCGACCATTTGCTTCGCTGTGCTTCGTGCGCGAACAACTCTTGCGTCAGCTTGTCTTGGAACACCCACACGGTCGATTGATGTTTTGTTTCCGGCTCACACGCACATATCCAAGAATAGCCACCTATGACGATCAGATGATCTCCCTTGGAGCACCGCGATTGTATTTTTCAGCATTTCTTTGCCATTTGTCGAACGATTCTTAAATTATTTAGCGTCCAAGCCGGCAAGGTGTTCATGCAAAATCTACATATGCTGGTGGAACTGTTAGAGATTTCAATCTCACAATAGTCACATAACGATCTTGCATTATCAGTTCACGTCCAGCATCGATATTTTCTAGAACATCAACGGGAGATTTTGGGAGATCTTCACGGAATTCATCGCTGAGCGAACTAAGTAGAGAAATTTTGATGGTGCTTTATCGCCATACAAAGAACTAAGTTCACCAACACACTCTTGTTGATATAATCCACGTCGAAAAGTTGCGAAAAATATTCCAACGAAAACCTTTCTTGAAACTTCCATTTAAAGACCAAATCGATTTCTTCAACTCACTGAATACAACACAAATAACGTTAGTACATCAAAACGTTGTGAGACCGTTTATGCTAAATAATGTCGCTTAAGAAGTAAAATATTGTTTGGATTTGTATTTCATTCTTTTGAAACATTCTAACGCCCAAGTATTATGGCGTTAGTCAAACGGGTTGTAGAATATTACTATGTCCATCGAATTTATATCTAAACATATTAAAATTATTTCAATCATAGATTTGGACAATTAAGTTCCTCATGTAACAATAATCTTAATAATTTGCGTTGCTCTAATTTTTTTCTATTTTTTTTAGAGCCACGAGCAGGACACTTAAACGAAGAAATCGATTCAAAAAATACTTTATTCAGTTTTTACAATTATATATAAATTACTATGTAATAAAAGACATTTGACTATTGATCATCGTATCTAAGTTCTCTCTAGCTTTAGTGTTAGTTGATGGAATAGGTATACCCTTTACCACTTTACTCCACGATTGCCAGTACTATGTGACCACAGAAACATTAAAACAACTTTAATTTATTCACCTCGCATGTTAATGTTTCGTTTTGCTCCGTTTTGTACGGCTTGATGCGTGCGATTTCCGACACTAATATCCGGGTGGAAGCGTGCTTGACCAGGAGCAGGCACCCAGGCAGTCCATAAGCATTATTTGTCCATATTCATGTTAAACACTTACTGTGGAACAGACATTTTGGCTGAACCTTCTGCCCTGCATGGCAAATTACTCCACGTTGTGTGCCTCTGTTTGAAATTATGCTAAATTGCACTGCAAACGCTTTATTGACTGACAAGCCAATATTGGCGTTAGAGCAGGCCTTGTGCATTTATTAGCTTCTCTAAACATTGACAAGATATTAAAGCCTTGCACACTAAGGGCGGATTTTACTTCTTCTTCAAAGAGCTATCTTTCATATTTATTTTACACTTGAACGGCTAATCTCCTTCTATTCTTCGACCAAAGCTTCTTGTAGCTGCTTTATCAAGGTATCAAGCTGACAGTCACTTTTTAAACTTTGGCTGAAAGGATTCCCCATTGATCATCAATTGAATTTAGATTTGGGCTGATCGCTGACCACTCCAATACTGGTAAATTTCTTGAAAAAATGAGAAAGGCAAAGCTAACTGCGTCTGTTCCGAAGTTTCAATACACTTGAAATAGCTTGTCTCAACGGTTAGCGACTCTGACCAAACTTCGCAGATCAGCTTAAAAACATTACATAATACCCATGACCGTGTTTGAGAGCAGTAATATTGAGAACAAAACAGTCTTCTTCTCACTAAAACCCATTTTCCGAACGAACATTTGTATGGCAGCTACAAGAAGTAGTGATCCGATCCGGTATTACCCGACATATTAGCAGCGTGTAGTAAAAGAAGACTCTGTGCAAAGTTTCCGCACGATAGCTCCAAAACTGAGGGACCAGTTCGCGTAGAAACAGACAGACGGACAGAACAAAACGGAATCGGACTCACGGAGCCCGTCATGCTTTAAATTATATTTTTTTTTTGGATGTTTTTTTTATTTTATATTTATTTTTATTTTTTTTTATATTATATTTTTTTGTACAGGGTTGTCCATATTCGACGGACCCATCTGGCAACGCCATAACTTTTGACAGAGATGTCAGATCGCTTAATGACATACCGCGTTTGAAGCGTCAGTCCAAGCAGATTTTTACCATGGAACAATACACGCCACGCGAGCGCTCTGAAATAGTTGAAATTTACATTCAACAGAACAAGTCAATTGTGAAAACTCAACGTGCTTTTAAAAATTAAAAATTTAAGCCCATTTCACATTGAATGGGACCGTAAATAAGCAAAATTGCCGTATTTACGCCACTGAAAATCCTCAGGAGATTCAAGAAGTGCCTCTTCATGACGAAAAAGTCACAGTTTGGTGCGGCGTTAGTGCGAAAACGGTCATTGGGCCGTTTTTCTTCCAAATGAAAATGGCCATGCTGTTACCATCAACCAGGAGCGTTATCGCGACATGATGACCAATTTTGTGATGCCAATTATTCGTCGAAAGCGTATGAGGCAGTTCTGGTTTCAACAAGACGGCGCTCCACCGCACACAAGTCGCATAACAATCGATTTTCTGAAGAAATTGTTTCCGGGCCGTTTGATGTCGAAAAGTGGTGATTTGGACTGGCCACCGCGTTCGCCCGATTTGACGCCGCCTGACTTCTTCTTTGTGGGGATATTTGAAGTCAAAGGTTTACGTTAACAAGCCAAGGACCGTAGAAGAGCTCAAGGACAACATTCGTGAAGAAATAGCCGCTATTCCGGCCGAAATGTTGGCGAAATCGATGGAAAATGCTGCAAAAAGGGCAATAATACGCCATCAACGCCAGAGGCGGCCATTTGAGAGATATCATATTCAAAAATTGATGTAAACAAATCTACTTGGAACAAATTAAATGATTAAGATTGCCAACCGCCAAATTTTTATTTTTTTCTTTGATTTTTTAAAAAAAACATGGGTCCGTCGAATATGGGCAACCCTGTATAAGTCTTGGAAACCGGTTTTTTTTTGCACCGCTTCATCTACGTCATCTATTCCCCCGTCTTTACTACAACCTAAACTCAAATAACAATTTTTAAAATTTTCGCGATTTCTATAAACCGATTGGCCTAATCTTGCATTTACCAGTCTTCAATTGCCAACTATAAAATCATCTCGGGAGATTTCTGGAACTTCACATACTATTTAACAGTAGGGGAGAATGGGGGGTTCTGAGCCGCTGGGGGTTGTGATCCACTCGAATATTGGCCACAAAAATATAAATTTTAACTTTTTGATTAGTGAGTATAGCTGGCTCTAGGGTCCGAAAAAGTTGTGTTTGTTCACAACTAAAAACAACTTATGCATTATTGTACACCAGAAATGAGCTGGTTGCCTTATACATGGTATCGTTTCATCATTCTCCCGAATGAATCTTCAGTAGGCTTATCGCTGGAGAACACACGCTCAGCTGCCCCACCATACAATCAATGTTTTAATCGGTTGGGAACCTCAAAAACAATGAAAGTAAAAATAGGACAAGCTACCATGTGTTCAACTTTGCTTATGTCATGTGTCTCCTTCTTATTACCTAACTTTTGGCAAGCAATTTATCAGTCTACACCTTCTTTAAGTTCGTGAACCAGAACTCGACTTTTTTTCAAAAAAAAATTTTTTTCATTTTTGACTTGTGAATATCATACAAAAATTTTTTCGTAATGACAAAAGTAAGTATGGAAATATCGTTGGTCAATTGCCTTTTTGATAGAAATATGTTTTTTTTGTAACAATTTGTTTTTGGTTATGTGACGTCACCAAAAAAAAGTGAGATATGGGGGGTTGTGAGCCACTTTGAAAAAAGTAGGTTTTGACTTTCAAAGAGAATATTGCAATGACACGCAATAAAACAGAGGAAAAACTCTCCAAAGAAGTTAAAAAAACATTAAAAGGCAAACAAAAGAACAGCCACAGGCAAAAAGTGCTCTGTATAAAAGAAAACAACCCTGATGCCGTCAATCAATTTTCACTCTTCATTGATATTTCTAAATTTAGAACATGAGAAAAATTGTTCATTTTTTCATTTAATAATGAATAATGGCTTATAAACACGAATTTTAAACTTTTAGATGGGTGGCCTCACAACCCCCACAAATTTTCGAAATGTCAAAAAATCATTTTTTTGAATATGAAATAAAAACAAGTAAGAGTGTTGCGGTCGAGTGCCCCGACAGCAAAATACCCTGTTCCAAGTAATGTGGTTCCTATAGCTTTGAACTCCTTTTATTTTAAAATTTATTTGAATAATTGGGGAGGCGCACTTGCATATCTTCGGTGTTTTTGCTCGGATCTTGTAGTGGTATACAGAATAGAATATATATTCAATCATTAGGTTCAAACTTAAAAATTTTAGCTCTGACAGTTTTTCGCGGTTAGAAGGAGAAGGAGGAGGAATTTGCCAAATCTGAAGCAAACTTGATTTGGGTACGATATACACCTACATACATGCAAAAATTTGTGGCTCTACCTCTTATAGTCTCTGAGATCCACGCGTTTATACAGAGAGAAAGACAGTTTTTCGCTGCTAAAAGATGGAGGAGGGAGGAATTTTCCAAATCAAATCTAAACAAACTCGATGTGGGTACAGTATACACCTACATACATGCCAAAAATTGTGGCTCTATCTGTTACAGTCTCTGAGATCGACGCGTTCATACAGACAGACAGACGGACAGACGGACATGGCTAAATCGACTCGGCTGTTGATGCTGATCAAGAATATATATACTTTATCAGCTGTGTTCGAGTTGCTTTTTTCATCTAGGGTGGATTTGTTGCGTTTCGTTTGCTTATGTTCAAGGCTAACCATCTAGATGATTTCGTGCAATGTACTTCATCCTCATTGATTTGAAAACAATGTACATTGCACAATTCATAATCCCTATTTTTATAGAGCGTATATGGTCAGTTAATTAAAAAATTGAGAAACAGGGTAAAAAAACAATTGCTGCAAAAACAGTTAAATCTGAATTGTTAATAATTAAACCAAAAATTGAAAATATTGTATGTGCCTTTGGTATACAAGACACCCGCAGACATTGCTGAAGAGACAGATGCTCATACTAATTGCCCTAGGTCATTGCTTATGCTGAGTTCACACAGGCAACTAATTTGGCCAAAATGTGATTCAAATTGCCTTGATTATTGATTTTACTGTATTTAAAACTTAAACTATGGTTTCATATGCAATTAATTTGATCAAATTAGGCTGAAAAGTTCCCTAATTTGGCCTATATAGCAAAATTTTCATCAAAATTTGTCTAAATTATTTGCCTGTGTGAACTTAGCTATAGTCCTTTTTCTTAATCTCCAACCATAGTTACAAGTGCTTGCGAAAAAAAATTTTCCTCCTCTGTGAAATGCTTGCTTCTTTTTTTATAAATTGGCGCGCAAGGGACATATCAACAAACTAGCGAGTCCAAAGGGGCTGCCAACTTACTTTTAGTGCCTTTTCAGACCTGCCGGTGTGACCGTAGTGCAAATGCCCAAACTCATAATCAATCTACATGAGACAACCAATTGCACGAAAACCACCTAGTTGCAAAATCTAGGTGGATTTTGATTTGAGCAAAAACAGGAACATGAGAAAACGG